>CAEGAE010026296.1:0-40944 GCA_903067095.1 Girardinus metallicus
AGCGGGAGAGAACGGCTGGCCGAAATTAGCGTTCATAAATCGGATTAGCCTTGAGCTAAACGCCGCTTACACCGTGGAGCGCCAGCATCCAGCATGAAGCTGACGTCACTGTCGTATCAACGCATGCGCGATCTGATCTCCAAATGATGCCCCGCCTCTTCCGTGACATCACTCTCACACAAACATTGAGTCCCTGTCACACATTCAAAAGGTGAGTCTATGTTTTATTAGTTTATATGTGCAATCTTAATTTTTTATGTATGCTTATGAGAAAAATTGCATATGTGTGTGACATTTTAATAGTGTATATATGCAATTTTAATATTTTGTGTATGTGTGTGAGTTTTTAGTAGTGTGTGAGACAAAAACCATAGTTTTTGTCCTAAACGGCCCCTCATAGTCAAATCCCTCTAACATGAACACAAACGCTATAAATGGCTGCAAGGTGAGAGTTCATCTATTAAACTGACTGAAGATGACAACAGACACAGGAAGCTGAAGTATAGACATTTGTTCATAATAGCCTCCTCACAAATAGATAGGCTATTTGTGATCCTGCCTCTTTATTATTACATTGAATTAATTTCAGATTTTTGTATAAATTTTCTTCAAGTTAACAAATTGAGCTATTATTGTTACAGGTTAATTTTCTAAACTACAGAAAAGTTACTGTTAGAGAAGCTCAAATGTGAAAAATTGATGTGCGATAGTAACGCTGCTGTTATGTTAGATTTACCAATGTTTTATTTTATCTTTTCTTTTTATCAGATCACCCTATTAATCCTAAGAATAATCGATAGATTACTCGACTACTAAAATATTAGTTTACAACAGCCCTAGAATACATACATCTGATTCTACAGACATTAGCCGGGGTTTTGCTTTTAAAATTGTAAAAACTCTTTGCGCTTTGTTTTAAAGGTTTATACCACAGGTGTCAGACTCCAGGCTTCTTCACTTTTTCGATGTCTCTACGACTCTGAATTTATTTATTAAGTTGTTAGCAGTATTCAAGCTCTACAGTCATTTGATTTGGGTTTGTTGAAATTTGGGCACATCCAAAAGTTGAGTTTGACATTTTTGGTTTCTACCATGGAGTTCCATGTGAAACTACAGGTAGACATGAACTGTCATCTGAATGTCTCATGTCTGTTTAATCTGATTTATGCTTAAACCTACAAGTACTGTATTATACTAGATTAAAGGAAGTTGTTTCCAATCTGAATACCACCAACAGCTGTCTGGTGAATGTTTGTTAGTCTGTGTGAACTTCCTCAATCTTAATTATCCTCTTAGGTCATACCACAGAGTCGTCTTGTTTTAATTACTAGGGCATTTGAGAGCGATGATGAATGTGCAACCTCAATTCCTTGTCTACAAGTTTGTTTAGATAAATGATAAATGATCTTTTTATGTGCTTTAACCGATTAATTACCAGCACTTGCTTTTCGTGCTGCATCCATGTTTCCAAACGCAGCATGATATTGACCTGCTGTGAAATGTTTGCAGGATGACTTAAGCTTTTTTTTTTTTTTCCTACCCTGTGGCACTGTGTGCCTGTCTTCCGCTTGAGCCAGGTCTTCTTGAAGCCATTCTGCTGTTGCTAGCTTGGCGGCAGTCGCATGTCTCACGCTGAGTGTGTTTTTATGAGCTGGTTTTTGAAGTGAAAACACCTGGACCCAGAGCTCACGAGTTCCTCATTGTCTTCCAGAGCTGCCAGCACAATTAAGGGAAAATGCACGTGTCCACTTGTTGTCGGTGGAAGTGCTTTTGTTTTTCACTCTTTAAAACAGCTGCATCTCTTGCCAGCAAAAGGAGACACACAGGAAGCGCACAATTTAACAGAACATTTCTTCATCTCTTTTGAACTGTTGGTCATTGCTACACCTAGAAACAAATTTACTCATGTCAAAGTGTGGGTGTTTTTCAATGTCTTCATTGCAACGACATCTGCATGTCGTCGTAAGTCATATTGATAATATTTTAGTTCATATTGCAAGAGACAAGTTCAAATGTTTACCGCCAGTTGGGAGGGAGGAAACTTTGAATGCATTTTATGACTGTAGTTTGCTCAGACAAAGACCTGTTTCCATGTTTTCTAGAGCAGACATGTGAGGTCATTGGGGTCAATCATGCTGTGAAGTTAACAGACTATAAAATGAATAATTAATGAACCAAAGCACTCAGGCTGCTGTACAGCACACTGAAAATTCAACAGCATGCAATCTGTATAAATTATGATCTCTTTGTAGGGCAGAGGTGTTTCTAGCTCGTTTGTTATGTTCTTTATATTGTCATGATCAAACTCAGTAATTTGTAGTTCTGTAAAGAGACTGTCAAATTTATTTTCTCTGAACATTTTAGCAAAGTCAAATATACATTTAGCAAGAAGGAAAGCACAATTAGGCGCTTTTGTTTTCGGTGTTTTAAACTTGAGATATGTTACTTGCTGCTCATCTGCCTCACGAAAGTGGTCATGGTAGGAGGGATCTGTGTTGGAGATTTTAGGCCAAAGAGGAACAGGAAGTGGCTGTTTATTTTTCTCATTTCCTCTTTGAGGCTCTGCTTGTGAGCCTGCTTCTCCATTCCCTCCGCTTTAATCACTGACAGCAGCAGAACATGGACACTTCTATTGGTTCACACATCTGTCTGCGCTCCCCGCCAAACCATAGTGCAGTTTATTTTTTTATTTTATCATTTTTGGATTGGGAACAAATTCATCACATTGTCCACTTGGTATCAATATTTACACAAATGACTAAAGAAGGGGAATGATCAGATTGCCTTTTTACAAATGTGTTAGAAACATTTGTTGTGGACATAAGCAAAAATATAGGAAAAGCAAGTTTCGTTCAATAAATTTGCCAACCTGTTTTCAAACAGCCGAACAAAATGTTTCTTTTCTCAGCCAGCTAACTGACATTGTGCAGCAACAGGTAGGGGAAGGGCAACACCGGGTTCCCCAGTGAATTTTTCTGCCATTTTAATCAAAGATGTGGAACAGTAGGATGTAAAAAAATAAATACATTTTTTTCAAACTGTACCACATTAAAAACCTTGCTATGTCTTTTTTACAAACATTTAGCCCATGCCTAAGAAAAACTGACCATCCTTAACATTTTTCCTCACTGCTTCATTCTTGAATTAGTTGTGCGTCTGTAACATTATAAAGATCTGTAGTAATCCTTGCTGACGATCACTTGGAGCCCTGCGTGGCGAGCTCAGGCGTCCAGCCATCTATTTAACCTGCTGGGTTTTGATCTTGTTGGCAGGAGGAGCGACGTAATGCCAGGGAAGGTTGTTGTGGTCTGGCTCCGTCAGTGAGTCTCCATCCCCTGTCTGCCGCTGCAGAAGCCGCTGCATAAGGGCTCTGTTGGTGAATACGTCAACAGAAGTTGTATCTGTGCGACTATTTGACCTCTCAGCCTTGGCTGGGCTGGTTCTCTCCCTCTCTCTCTTGCCTTTCGACCCCTCACATGGAAACATAGTTGGCTCTGAAGCGGGGGTTTTGTTTGAGCCGCTGAGCGAAGGCTGAGATGAAATGTACAGTTAAAATCTTGCTGGTATTTTTCCCCCCCCACTGGTCGTTTTTTTTTTTTTTTTTTTTTTTATGGGAATCCCAGGGCCATATATGGTTGTCCTCAGTAGCAGCAGCAGTTGGAGTACTGAAGGCAAAGGCTGCAAGTGTGTGTGTGTGTCGTGGGTGTTTGTGTGTGTGAGAGTGTTTGTAGTTTGACTCCATCTCCAAACAGAGCTCATCTAGTTAAGGGACCCAGCTGGTCGCCTTGCAGCGCCTTCCCTCCCTCCCCCCTCCTACCCTGTGGCCTCCCAAATCCTGCCAATTGCACAGGAGCTGTGAGTTCTTTGTCTCAGGAGTCAATGCACTCACGCTTACAGATGTAGGCTTCACCACATCACCAATAAAACCTTCGTACTCTGATCACAGGAGGCCCAGCGATCCATATTTGTGTGCTTTTATTGCGTTTTCATTTGAAAAGTGCTTGGCTCACCTTGATAGCGCACAGAAATATGCAAACGCAGAGACATAATGCAGTCATACTTGCATGCAGGCTGTAAGAAGGAATTCCTTTTGTGGAAGTGACTGTGCGCCTCTGAGCCAATGGCGTAGGCCGGGAGGCGGGGCCAGAGCAAGGGGCCTGAAGCCTCAAGGCTAGGAGTATTACTTATCTGGGAATGTCTACACTGGTATGCCAGTCCAGCTCCTCCATTCTGACTGACCAGGTAGTTTTGGGGAAAGTAGTAGTACTATTGGAGGGGTTGGAGGGGGGGGACTAGTCTCTAATTTTTATTTTATTTTATTTTTTTTAAACAGACATTTCAAAAATAGGGATGCAGGATTAATTACATTAAATTTATATATCCTCTTCCTCCTTTCTGACATGTTTATATGTACATGAAGCTCATAGATTACTATCTGAATGATTATTTCCTCTAAACTTTTCAATCATAAATACGTTATCACAGCAGTAATGGTTGAGTATTGACTATTATAACCCTGAGTAAGAAATGCTGTTTACACGATACCATTCCACTCAAATGTCCTGCCAAAGGCAAGAATTATTCGTAGGACTGCAGAAATCATAAAATATTCATTATTGTAATTAAAATAAGGTTATTTAAAACGTTCATTTATTATTTAGGTTTTGATCCATAGAATAAACCAATAACTGAAGTGATTTGTAAAAGTGTCAGTGTGTGAATGGAAGTAAATCTGCAGAATGTTTTCTGCCATCTCATTAAAACCACAGGCATAGTGTGGCATTGAATTTCTAGGTGTTAAAATTGCAGCTTATGTAAATCTACCAGACTGTAACTTTTCATTGTATAAAATGGTACTGATAACCATTAATCACAAAGCAACAGAATTTCTTTAACCAAATATATCATTTAGTTTTATGTCATGTTTTTAAAGATATTACAAATGTGTTGTGGTTGTGTTAGATCTTTAATTCCAACTAAAATTCATCACAACTCTCGTGAAGACGACTCTGACCCTCTGTTAAAGATTTTCCCACAGCTTCCCCTTACATACAATATTTTTTGTAACTATTCTTTCAGTTTTATTTATTAAATGTAACAGAATAACTCGACATGCACCAACAGGAATTTTGTGTTGAAGTTCTGAACCTCGCTTTTGACCTGCCAGTAGACAATTTATCTTATCATGAGCCTTTTTAGGACATTTATATTTTTATAAAAGTAATATTTTGATGGTTTTCCGAATCTTCTATTAGCTAGTAGTATGGCTAGCATTTCTAAAACATGAGTCTTATTTCTAAGTTGGCAAGTTTTAGGATATAAAAGTTGAAAGCTCCTCATATCTTTTAAGTCCTGCTCTCTCTCAACCTGGATGAACCACTGGCATATTTTAGAAAACGGTTTCCTCTTTATATAGCTTCTTATCGCTTTATGCGTCCTCATGCTTCATTTTTAGATTCCTCACTGATACTGAAAATGGGAAGTAAGCAATACTTATCAACGCTTGCTAGCAGGTACTGCTTACCAGCTGCTTTCAGTGAAGGCAAAAGGTTCTGGACTCTTATCTCTTATCAGGGCAGGTCGCTCTGTAAATCATCCGACCTGGACACGAGCCAATTTCTCTGTGAACCTTTAACAACAAACCCACCTAGACTTTATTTGGATGTAGATATCCCCAATGAATACTTTTTTTTCTTCCCTAGTCAGAAGTCATTTTTTTAGTATCCATATGTGCTCTGTTGTTGGTGTTGTATAATGCTGATCTTTGTTTTGTAATGCCAATTATGAATGTCTCCTCTATAGTAATGACAGTGATTCTTTAGACAGTGATTCTTCCAGCAGCAACATGAAGTGGCTGCTGCTGTAAAGAGAAGAAGAAGCTCCCACAAACCGCTATCTCTGTGGGCTTTGAGTTGAACATCTGAGGAAGCAGCTAGAGGAAGTCACGGATGGGAGGGGTCTTCAAGTGTCTCCTTGATGTTAAATTTGGACTCCTGTTCACAAAGTCCTCCTAGATAATAAACCAAAAATAGCAGTACCTGTCCTCTTTCTAAATGAGATCTGTTGTTTTGCTTTGTGGTGGGAATTTTAATTTTTTTCCTGCAAAGTTGCGAAAGCTGTTTAGGGATTCTTGCCATTTACATCCTCTCACGTATATTAGAAGGAAAATCCTTAAAGTTTGCAAGATGCGCTCCGTTTAACATTGGTCTGCTGTTTGTTTCTCTGGGTTTGCTTAAAGAAATGCAGTGTGGGCTTCCCATGGGACCCTGCTGTGTTTTAAAATGGGATTTTCTCTATTTATTTACATTTCTAATGTAGTCAAACAAAACCTGAGCCCATGCCCTCTCTTTGTGGGTTTTTTTTTTTTTGGCTCTGCTGTAGTGCCAAACAACAACCCATTTGTCTGTTTGGTGCCCAGTGGAATGACGCTGTCTATTTTGTTTTACGGGTCTGATGGACAACTCCACTTCAATTCCATCTTATTATTTTGGGATTATATAACTACTTATGGTACCTTCTGCATGTACCTGGTTCTGATCCGCTGTAAGATAATCCCATGGCTGTGCCTTACATTAGTCAGATAGGAGAGCTTTTAACTGATTTAGTATTAAAAATATGTGCATATCTCTGTGTAGATCAATGTTTGGTCTGGACATTCAGGCCTCCAATAAGACAAGTTTACAGAAAGTGTTGTTGTAGAAAACCTGGGTTATTTAAATAAAATCAAAGCAAAATGGTAGTAACTTGCATTTAAAAACACTTAAATATTAAAATGCAGGATATTTTTAAAGTGAAATTAAAAAAAACAAATGTGTTGAAACCTATCTGCATGTTTGTTTTGCACATTTTCCAAAATTTTAACATGACATTACTTTATAATTGCATTTCTGTCTTTATTTTGCTGCTGCATTGATAAGCACCCTGTAGGCACCCTAATGGATTAGCCGGGCTGTTTTCAGAGGCTGGTCACACAGCCCACATTAATCTGTATCGACCAATTAAATGGAGCTTCCTGTGTCCATTGATTTGGCGTAGTGCTTCATTTTATTTTTGCTGTTGCATCAACTTCCCAGAAGTGTCAGTTTCCATTATGCACAGGCTTTTTATCAGATCCAGCGGCGTGAACGCAGCTCGTTTGTCTCACTAAGTGACAACATCAATTACGGTGCATTTAATGGTCTGTATGATTGGGGGTTTCAGCTAATTTTTCCTTTTTATGTGCTCTGTTTGTGATTTAAATTTTTTTTGTTTTTTTATAAAGGATCAATAAATAGATCCGATATAAACAGAACAGAGTAGTACGACTAATTATTTCATTTACAGTCAGGAGGAAACGCTTCTCTCCAGCTGTGTGGTTCAGCACTGCCTGCTCACTGCTCATCAGCTGGCTGAGTCGAGGCTATTACACTTTTATATGGCATTTAAGACAATTTTGTTTTTGGTTTAAAAAAAACAATAAATGATCATTTTAAACTCTGTTTAAAAGATATTCTTCCTGCTTTCTCTTGCGCACACTAGTATGTTAAACGCTGGCTTGCCTTCTCGTCTCCTTCTCTCTGAATGACTCCACCCAAACAGGTTTAAAGCATTGCGTATGTAGGAAGAGGACTTGCGTCATGTTTGATGTATGCAGGCTTAGCACAGGTCTTTATGTCACTGCCTGAGTTGATTGGCTAATGAGTTTCCCTGTATGGATTCAATTAATTACCTGGATATCCTTTTATTTAGTGTGTAATGACTGTCTGCTGCTCGGTATCAAATGTTTGATTAGGTCTGTTGAGTGTGCAGAAACGCGTGCTGCCTCCATGCACTCCTATATGTAGGAGAATATTCACATTGCAGGCTTTTAGATGTGATGTTTTGAAAATGTTCCCTTCAGGTTATGACACCAAACTTTGTCAACCACAAAACACGACAGCCATTAAGGAATTGGTATGGGAGCAGCCCTCACAGGAAGGCCTCTGACGCGTTTAAGGGACGTTCGCCATCATCAATGGTCGCCTAAACAGGCTTGTTTCCATTTTTAGACGAGGAAGAAGACAGAATTATGTGACCGTGATTGCATATTTTCATCTGTTGTCTCACAAAAATGGGCGGCTGCCAATATACAAGCTTTCTCAAGTGTGTAGAAAGACAAACATACACAGCGTAAACGTCCCCTATGATCGTAATCTGCATAGATAATCCCCCCTATATTCTCAAATACAAACTGAAACACATTATGACAAGTTGAGGGGAATAAGCTGAGACTTCCATGGTTTTCTCTGCTTTGGATAATTGTTTTTGGAAATGCAAAAGTGAAATCTCAAACGGCACCAATGGGTGCTGTAACCCATTCACTATGCAGAGAATTAATGTTTTTCTTTTTTCTTTTCCTTTACCATTTTGGCTGCTGTTGAACACTCTTATGTTTTAGTACAGGCTACCTGTCTTTGTTCCAAATCAAATAACATTAGAGAACGCACACATAACGCATAGCGCAGGAATAATATTCATGGTAGTGTAAAAAGGTATCTGCCCCTTTGTTTGTTTGTTTTTTCTGTAGTAACACTTCAGTGTTTCAGATGGTCTAATGTTCATGTCAGGCTTAATATCTGCTTGTGTAAAGACAAACTAGTTTTCAAATGAGGATTACATTTTAGAGTTAAGTTAACCAAACCACCTTGGGGGAATAATCACCCACGCACCATACTTTTTGAAAGAGCAGTAATTTATTTGTTTTCTTTTGTTGGTTTTCATTGAGTTTCACTGATTTCAGTGACATCTGTGTGGAAAGTGTTACAAAGCTTTGGAGAATGCATGGAAAAGTGTTGACTCTTTCCAGGCGTGCCTTGCTAACTAGCAAAATTACCTAAGGAGCAGACTGACGACTCGGCGGTCCAAAAGGAACCCAGAGCAACATCTGAAGCACTCCTCACATGCCTTAGCAAGAATGAGAATCTTCCTGTTTTAAAGACCAAAACCACTCCAGACCTCACCCACGTTTGTCATGTGGGAAAATATTTTGCCGACTTATGAGACGGAAGTGGAACTTTTTGGCAGGTGTTTATTGCTACACCTGACGTAAAGCCGACTCAACCTTTCAGAAAAAGACCTTAATGCTGACCTTTAATGATAGTGGTGGTAGTTTAATGGTGCGGGACTTTTGTTCCTTAAATTACTGAACAATTTGCTGCTTTTTTCCAGAAACCAGGATGAAAAATATGTGGTCAACAGTTTTTTTTTTTTTTTATTTATTTTATTTTTTTATAGAGTTTAGATATTTTTGGATATTCTCATCTGAAGTCAATAAAGACCACCAGGGTTTGTTGTTTTTATAGTGGTAGAATTGTAACAGTACAATGTGCAGTGAACTGGAGGTCTTGCCTGTATTTCGAAGGCTACTTCAACTTGTATTAATGAATCATCACTTTCTGTTTTATAACAAAGAAAAAACTGCTTAAAATCCAAAATGTACAGTCTGTGAAAAACTCCCCTTGAGCCCTACTGCTTTCTCCCTTTTAGGATCCGATCGCCTACGTACAGCCGGACCATATAAATGAATCTCAATTATATCATGCACATCAAACACAAATACACGGTTACTGTCAGATAAGCGCAGCGAGGCTTTTAATGCTTCAGAGCGGGAGAGTGCTTCCAAAACGGTCCAAATTTGGACAAGGATTCCACTCAGATAGTAGTGTGCCCTGAACAGGAGGCCGGCATGCGTTCATGTGTGTCTGTTTCTTTCGTGGACGCTTATGTTGTCATAGCAACCCGAGATGGGAGGCACATGGTCCAGAGTGCAGCTAAGGGGTCATGGGTTGGAGGCGTTTGTATTTTTTTTTTTTTTTATTGTTTGTTATTATTGTTCTTAAAAGTAAAGCGCAGCTAACACCATCTTTGACCTAAGATATTTTAATTGAAAGGGATTTCTTTATACAAAATAAAAATTTCACTGGTTTTTTTTCTGTTTTTGGAACTTTCCACCGTTACAGAAAACATGCATTTTTTTTTTAACTACATTGTGTAAAACATAACACCATTTGTACATTTTTTTTTTTTTTTCAAACCAGTGTAAAATCATCATACTGTTTCCACTCGGCATTTCATAACCCTTATCAGTTAATGAAATGTACGTCAGAATCTTCAGGCCTGCTCACTCTTTGTGCAAATTCTTAGTCATCATATATATTGTCTCGAAACACCTCCATCATGATTTAAATCAGTCTTAAATTAGAACTCCCACACTTGCTATTTTTTTTATTTCCCGTGGGCATCACTTGTGTTGTCACCGTCAGCTTGGTTTGTGGGTGGTGTTGGTTAGGACACGGTTCGAACAGCACTGCTGTCTGATTTGAGATGGTTTTCATAGATTTCATTTTCATTCAAAGGAGACGTTTGCACATTTTGCTTCCAGGGTTGACAAAGTGGTTTACGTGTAGCTTTTAATTGAATGAACGGAGCTGCTTTGGTAGAGATTTTGGTGGTTTTACTTTTTTTTTTTTTTTTTTTTTTTTTTTTTTTTTTTTTTTTTTAACTTTTTTTTTTTACTTTTGCTCTGTTCAACTGAAAACTGCTCTTTCTGGGAAATCTTTATTTCAAACAACCAGTAAATGAGTCCACATCTTACTTATTAGTTACAGTCGCATGACCTTTTTTCTTTGCACTGAGATAGCCGAGCTGCAGCTCGACTCGGCCAAAAGCCCTTTCCCCTCGAGTTGCTCGTAAATCTGAGTCACTTTGAACATGGGATTGTACTTCATGGACAAACATACTAAAGCCGTCACAGAAATGAACTATCTATATTCTGAACAGAAATAGCTCAGTCTTGATTCACAGAAAAAGATTTGTGTCACTATGAGTGTTGAGTTAATTGGTTTCTTTTTTTCTGACAAAGAAATAGATGGGTAACTGCTGGTGAGACGGAAGACACATTTTTCAAATCCATTACTTGTAGCCATTGATGTGTTAGCCTAAACCAGTCATCTATGAGCTGTTTTATTCTAAAACTCAGTAAGTCATGATGGGTATGGAAATCCTTGGAAATAGTTATCTTTTCACATATCTCTAGTAGTTTTATTTATTTATTGATAAAAATATTTAATCTTTCCTGACTGCAGTGCTTTCATGCTTTCCACTATGAGAAATAGAACAAAAAAAATGGTAATAAAGGAACAAACCACGAGGTCGGGGTTGTGGCGCTAATTGTTTTTCAATGCAACTCAAAACGGCAGTTGATGAAACATATCTCTTTGCTCTGGGAGAGATAATTGAATATTGATGAATCTGGTCTCTTTATGGTTTTACTTTGCACAGCAGGGAACGCTCATTAGACTTTGTTGTGCCTGATGAAAGCAGCTAATGTTACTCTCTGACTGTGAGTAGTTCAATTGCTGCCTGATTGCATTGCGGGCTTTATACTACTGACCGTGATGGAAACCAGACAATGGGGTGATGGGAAATGGATGGATGAATTGGGCTGTTGGCGATCTCTGAATTTTGATTGCACATTAAGTTCATCTTTTTATTTCTTAATAAATTCAAAAAATTTGAACTGTCACTAATTTGGTCTCAAACTGACAGTCCAATAAAAGTGTCCATTTTCTGCTCTAACCAAACACATAAGGACTGTGGCAAGTAGGCTGGCAGTTTATGAGGAAGGTATAAAGCATCTTTATCTATTCAAGTGTATTTCAGCAAGATAATGAATGTGTCATTAGTGTGTGAATGTTTTTATGAGCGAAAATTAGCTCTGTGTTTACAGCCTAAAAGGGTTCAAGATGGGATTACAGTGACTCATAGGGTACAGTGCTTTGAATAGTATAAAAAGTTTAACAATATTGTTAAACTTTTGAAAGTGAGAATTTTTTAAAAGTTGATTCCATTTGCATAACCAGTCGTGTTTTTAGGTTTCTGCTTTTTTTTTTTTTTTTTATTTTGTATAAATAGACAAACAAGATTAAAAGGATATTCTCAAGAATACATTTTGTTGAGTCATGGATTTTAGTGTTCCCAACAAAGTAGCCTGTACTCTAAATGCTTTTGCTGCTCAGATGCAAATAAAAATAATTGTTGAAATAAATTTCAGAATAATTTTTACATTGTGATTAAGAAACAGATTGCTGTTAATGTTTCCCCTCAGAGAGAGAGGAGCCAGTGCAAAATCAGAGCAAAATACCTAATGTTACTTGCAGGGGAAAAAGATTGTAAGCTGCTCACAGTCTTGAAAAGAACTGATTTGATTGTGTTGTACATACTAAGAAGCTGCAGAAAATGAATTGATTTCTGTTGTGTGAGGTGTTGAATCTTCTGTATTCTTAAATTCAATTTTTATGCCATTTTGGCAGTGTACACTAACATCATAATTCAAATTATTTGCCCTGTCAGTTTATATTTTGCTTTTAACTCACAATGAAGAATAATAATTATTATTAATAATATGACGTGCTGCTAATTTTATCAGCAAAATGACACTATAGAGTTGCATTCAGCATGAACTTGCCTACTGAGGGATGTGTTTTATTGCACATTGATTTTCAAAAGGAATATGTCTGGACTTCACATCACTCAGTTCAGTACCTTTATGCTTACTGGGAGCTGTGGTAATATTACGTCTTAATTTGTCTTTGGATTGTACTGCTGTGAAAGGTCTTCCCTTTGAAATGTGTTATCTATCAGGTGCCAACACTGCCAGGTTCTGTTACCTGTGGAGAAAGAAGGGCCTGAGTTAAGATCTCAGCTGGATTTTTTTTTTTTTTTTTCTGTGGAGTTTGTATGTTCTCCCTGCATGTGCATCCCTGTAGGTACTTTGGTTTTCTCCCAGTAATAAGTTAATTCTCTGCCTCTAGTTGGTAGATGTATGTCTATGTGGGTTTGTCTGCCCCTCATAGCTCTGCATTGCCCTCTGATGGACTGGTGACCTGTCCAGTGTGTGTCCCCCACCTCTGAACCAATAACTAATGGAGATGGGCACCAGACCTCCTGTGGCCCTCCAAGGATTAAATGTCTAGGGAGGCTACTGCAGATGGATGTTTTGATACATTTTTTTTCTCTAACTAAAGTTATCTCCTGTTCTAGTTTTGATATGAGAATGAGCCTGATGTGCCTTGATCATTCTGTAGCCATCATGTTTTTAGCAGAGGCACTTGTGCAGCATTTAAGCCACTAGAAACAGCAGGTTGGCTCCAGACAGACTCGAATGGCTTTTCTAGGTTTTGGATTCTCTAGAAAAACATTTTGTGATGTTATGTTGTCTTTGAGATGCTTCTGTCTCTAAGATTTTAAGAATCCAATGACTTATTTGATTTGAAAGTGTATTTAGTGTCCTGCTTTGATTCTTCAGTCAGAAACTCACTGTGAAATAAAATGTCTAACCTCCAATTGAAGAAGAATTTAAAAACCATGAAAAACTGATGCCGTTTTCTCACATGCACCAACATTATAAATGCATCCTTATATTAAGCGGGAGGAGATGTCGCCCTTGGGGGTGGGTGTTTGTAAGGAATTTGAAGATTTATTAACTCACACTTCAAGACAGACCACCACTTTAAGTCAATTTATTTTTAATAAACTGAAATACAAGCTTTATGTGCATCTACTTCCAAGGACCCATTTATTATAAATTAGCCTAATTTTCTATGGTGTCCTGCTCATGCATATTGTCTTTGCAGCACACTGAAGCTCAGATTTTTATCTTTACCAGTATTTTTTTTTTATCTTTAGGAAAAAAAAAAAGTCAAGCATAGAGAAAAAAGTAGCCTTCCTATTGAAACATGCATTCTTTTTCAAACATTAATGACTAATAGAGGGCAGGAAATCAGTAAAATCTTACATCTAGCTTTGTAAATGTAATTCCTTCAGATGTATTTTGTCAGCTTGAATCTAGCTGCTTTGTTGGCTTGCATGTGATTTGTTTCTCTATTACACCAGTTTGTTTTTAGCATGTTTTCATCATTTATGTCTTCTCTCCTCATCTTTTTACCGCTGATTTCTTCTCTCTCAGACTTAGAGACCTCTGTGGACAGTCGGTGCACTACGGACAGTGCAGACAGTGCCTTTTTTGGCCGCCGCTATTGAGTCCTGGCTTCTTCCTTTTCTACCATTTCTCTTTCCAAATCGTCCTATTCCATACCCTTTCACCCAAGAAGTAAGATAACTAATAGACTGACAGGACACAAGAGACATTATATTTCCAAAAATTGTTTTATATTTTTCCACAACAATTTTGTGAGACTCTTTGCAATATATGTAAATTTTTTTTGTCTTTTCTCACCTGATCAAGTATACAAAAGAAAAGTGCAGGGTTTTGCTTTTGTTTAACTCGTTGCGTTTCTTTTGAATTTTAGTATTGCTACCTAGACTCTTTATGTTTAATTATGTAGTCATGTATTTCTGTGAGTCTAGTCCGGTAAATTTTCATCATCAGTAGCTCCTCGTTGACATCCCATACCTGCATGACTTGTGGTTTGCATGCTGTATATTTCTTCTTTTTTTTTTTTCATTTGTTGTTCATTGTGTATTTAAGTTTGCATGTTGTGCATTTTCTATCTGAAATTCCAGTCTCCAGATGCATCATTTATCTCTGCATACTTTGTGTATTTAAATCGGTGCACAATGATGTTGCACTTTCCAAAATGGGACAGAATTAAAGTTAGCAGAGGTTTAATTTATATGTAAAAATATTTTATCCACATGAGATGTTTTTCCAGTCTTCTTATTCTATACTATCCCTCTAAAATAAAAATAACTTCTTATTTAAATGTGCAAGTTTGTCACAGTTAGTCTTGCTTACATACGATTTATAAAGCATTTTGAACTTCCACAGAAACATCATTGGTATTCTGGCCATGGTGGAGCCAAAGCTTTCAGTTGTAAAGCGTCACATAAAATCGTGTGCCTTTCCAGAAGTCACTGTAAAGCATGTTAACATCTGATATAAAGAACCTGTGAAGCCATTTCCACTGAAAACCAACTTATTTGACTTGCTAGAGACACACTGCTACAATACAAAATCTCAGGCCACAGCTTACTGAAGTTACCTTTCTCAAAATAACTGCAGTACACACGTTTTATCAAACAGTTCTGAAAAGAGGGATAACTTGAGAATATGGGATGAATCTGTGCCTGACTAACATTCCTACGACAGCTTGGTTTTTCAGGGTAATAGTCGAGACACCTCAGATGAGAAACAAAATTTGTAAAATAAATGTGCATGGCGCTCATATGGCTGTATGGCTTCAAGGTGTGTTTAAAAATGCTGCATTTCACAATGCAAGTCGGTGTTGAATGTTTTTGATGTTTCTCTGCAGGTTTCCCTTCTGTATCCCGAAATAGAGACACCTATCAGTCCATCGACCAGCAGGATGAATCTTCAAGTCCAACAAATCCCTTCAACCAGGCTCAGGACACCAAACCAGGAGTCCACGCTTATTGAGAAAAGTACATAATTAAAAATGCAGTCTGTTTTTGTTTCTCACTTTTTATATGCAGAGTTATAAAGTTCTTTAAGATCAATTTAAAAAAAAGCATTGTGGGGTCACTGAGCTAAGCCAATTGAAATAATCTTTTTTGGGTTTTATAGTGAAATTATTTGCCTGTTACATTTTAAGCTGAGGTTCTGAAAGAGTTCTGCTTCAGCGCCACAGAAGAATATAATCATAGCCATTGTTTACAGTAATGCTTAGAAGCAGGTCTCTGATTTTTTTTAGCAGAACAGTGTTGGATAAATAAGTAAATATGTCAAAAACAAAAAATATATAGGTTTACAGACACTACTTTGGCTTTTTTAAAAAAAATGTACATTCAAGACTTGCTAGCCAATACTAAATTGGCTATCAAGTTAAAAAGTTATACATTTTTCATATAGATGAGTCAGATATTAATTTCTTCACAGATGGATACAGTTTTGTTTGTATGTCTAGTTATCAAGAAAACACACCATTATGCCTACTGTGAAAATGACCAAATATCGTTGGTATGATGGTTCTGACACATTCATTTTAAATACCAAGCCGACTCAATAATAGATCTTTCACTCATTCCCTTAAGAGTGAAGGGTTTCTAACCTGCTTTCAAAATGCTGTCATGAAACGGCACTTCATCTTAGAATACCAATTACTTGCAGTCCACATACTGTGGAATATCTCATATATGCTGATGGGTTATGTGAATTTCCTCACAAATAATAAATGGTGTCATATAGACTCATGATCAAGGAAAAAAATAATTTTTTTCTCATTCAAAGTGTGTTTAACTTTGGATTGGATTTTTTTATTTTTTTTTTCAGTTATCCGTCAGAGGTTTTCCTGTTGTAAATCTGCCTCAAAATGGGGACATTGTAACTCTGCTGATCATGTTTTAGGTGTGAAACTGTCAGTCCTCAGCTAAACTGGGTCAAACCTTTGTAACATATTTGTATACAGTGACTGCAGTGTCTGTGTGAACATACACTTTATCACAACACTTCTACCATATCTAAGCACACAAATATTTAGCTCACTTGTTTACTTCTGTATGCAGTTTTACCCAGTGCTGTGAAAAAATGTTAACAATTCCTTCTGTTTTACCTGTCACCACTACATGTTTTAAATCATGAAACATTACGTTACATAAAGTAATGTAATGATAGACAATGACCTCAACTGAGGCAAATGACTGCAGCGCTTTAAATGTTCTTGGTTATTTTTATGCTGCATGGGTGAGTAACTTTAGTAGAGCAGCCATGAAGGAAAAGCTCAACACTTTTCCTGTTTTCTCAATTTGTGGATCATTGCTTTTCATGTGGTTTGCTTCGTGAAACCTTAAAATGGTTTTATTACCAGACAGATGGATGTCAGCAATATTGTTTGAAATCTTTCAG
Source organism: Girardinus metallicus (assembly GCA_903067095.1). Classification (NCBI taxonomy): domain Eukaryota; kingdom Metazoa; phylum Chordata; class Actinopteri; order Cyprinodontiformes; family Poeciliidae; genus Girardinus; species Girardinus metallicus. Next base: position 16,841 of record CAEGAE010026296.1, read on the forward strand.
CCTACTTCAGGTTTTTATACAATTTGAACCAAGTTTATTTGGATACTATTGTCCTTTAGTGAAATTATAGAATATTATATTATATATTAAGTGTTACTATGAGAGAAAAACAGAAGAAGGAACTAGTTCTTTTTACAACACGACAATGTTTAGTCTGCAATTTACAGAGCAATCTGAACAAAATGTACCTGCTGGATTCTTTAACATTTTGTTTTGTAACACACTGTTCATTTATTGAACCATGATTTTTTTTATCTGTATCTGCGCTCTGTCTGAATATTTTGCCTAAAATTGATCATATTGTTTTTGTGAGTTTATTTTGATTTCTCAAAATAAAACAATTTAGCTGTTTTCATTTAAAAGATAAATAACAAAGTATGATATATATTGTCTCAAATGAATTTTCAGCTGCTATGATTTAGATCTCTGTTTGGAGTTTAGTCACAGTTGGCATTTTCTGACTGAAGCAAGCTACATCTTGGCAAATGCTTGACTCTTTTTGTTTTTCCTTTGTCGCATTTCTGTTTCCCCTCACCCTGCCGCTCTCAGAAACCTTTTTGTTTGCCTTTTTATTTATACTGCCAGACAGCACATTTATCAGTATGTTTTTGTTGTGATAAATGCTTTTCACACTCTATTGTGTCTCCTACGAGAACTAGAACACCTTCACTCTGAAGTAATTTTTTTTCAAAGCTATTCTGAAGCTCACACAGCTGGCATAGAAATAACGGCGATACTGAAGGGAATTATAAGAAGCATGAATTTATTGTTCAAGGAATTTGAATGTGAAAATTTGACCATTGATGTAACTTCACATTCATCACACCTCTAAAAAAATAGTAAGAATTCCTCAATGGATTACAATATTCAGTGTTGTCTGTCGACTGTAATGTTACCCTAAAGATTTTTTTCCTGATTTTCTGTATTAGGCTTAGAAACTCTCTGGGTTTATGGGCAAGAATCTTGTCACCTGTTTGTAAATTGCTCTGCCTTGTGGGCCTCCTGAGGAAAAATTAATGGAGGACAAAGTATTCAGTGCTAGTCCTCAACGGTTCTATAAGTAAAAAACACACGCTTTTCTCTCCTTCTGTTTTACAATTACTAACTCACCTGCATAAGAGTAAAGCTACAAAACTTCCTCAGATGTCAAAAATGTGCGAAAGTGAAATAGAAGTTCAGTCTTGTTTAGCTTAGTTGCTTTAATAACAGCCTTCAGTCTTCATCTAAAATTGACTGGTGTCCATTATGTTCCTCTTCACTGTAGTCCATAGATTTTGTGGTTTGAATCAGGTGAGGTGAAACTAGATCAATGAAAAACATAAATTTTTCATTATCTATTTTATCGAAATGTAACTAATATTCCCATAATAGCCAGAATATTGTACAAGCATAAATAAATGGCACAGCTTTTACTGGATGTTTAATCTGATACTATCAGACGCTGAGTTCAACAATTACAATTACCTGTAAAGCAATTGTTCTTATCTTTCTTTCGAAACAACTACAATGAAGGAGACCATTTGAGTTCCTCTCTTTTCTATTGTGTAATTAATAGGCAGCCAATGTTAATGACTCATTTGTGCAAGGATCGATGCCGTGGCTCTGAAGCAGCGCTGAAGAGAGAAGGCGGGGGTTGAAGGTGGACAGGAGCAGTGAGGGAACGGGGGGAGGGAAGGTACAGGCAGCAGCTCAACAAGCTGTTGATTAATAAGGAGCTGCTGGGCTGCCTCTCCTGAGCATGCATGCATATGTGCACAGCTCTGACACCTCCTCAGGCTCATACCTTGATTCCTCTGAGTCAAGGACATGTTCACTCTGCAGCAAAAGGAACTCAATTTGTCAGCTTTGTTATTGCATTAGTGATGATGATCTCTGGAGAGGGCTGAGAGAATGATGGAACTGGCTTCAGGTGAGCCAACTTTCTACACACAACTAGGACATGCATAATCATAAGTGTGTCTCTTAGTGTAATTTTTATTTATCCCTAAATTTCATTATATTTTCGGAGTTCGCAAAGAAAATCCACCACATATGAACCAAGTGGCTTGACTGTGACACGTTAAAATAACAGTAAATACTTGTTCACCTTATAGACAGTATTCCCCAAGTTGCTTGTCATACCCTTCTGCTTTATTATTTTCAAACTATGATCGGAACAACAATCAGGATCTCAGTCTAATTCACAATTTATGGCCCCCATTGTCCCGTCAGCAGTCTTATCTGCTGCTGTTTTTGATTCTAAAATAACAAGAACTTGGTAAAAAAAAAAAAAAAAAAGTAAAGCATGAATCTCCCAAGTTACTGTTGCATATTTAAATATTATAAATAAATTCATGCGCCTCATGAATCCAAATATGATAAAAGATTTTTAGAAATATTTTGAAAGTGTAGCCAGAAATGATTATTGTGAAAATGCGACACTAAAAGCAGCTCCAGGGTTTATACAACATGGCTGTCATTTTTCTTTTTAAATGTTTGTAAATTGTTTCAAGGTCAAACAAAGAAGAATATTTGTCACTCATTTGTCCAGTGAGTGACAAAGTGTCTTTGGTTGCATGGTTTATTACAAGAAACAGTCACGCGTAGAACTCACAAAGATGGGGGCAAAAATGTTCACATGTGAAATTGATTCGTTGATGACATTTTTATGCCTCGAGCATCTTGATTTCCCAAAGAGGACACATTCAACCCTTGACCTTTTTCACACCAAACCTTTGGTCATCTGCCCTCAGCAATAATGGCATCGAAATTGATTCAAACTAACTCTTCAGTCTTCAATTTCCAGTGGAGAGGGGAGGCCAACAGCTCTCCCACTATTTGGAAGGAACAAATTGGTTTTATTTGTTAGCAAACAAGAAACAAAGTAAACAAAAAGAAACAGACTTATAGTCTATCAAAGCATTTCTTTTTAGTCGAGGCAGCGGGAAGACTGCTTTAAAATATAAATTAGTGGGGTACCAGTTATTCTGAATAGTTACATTTTCTCAACACAAAACATGCATTTGTATAACTTGAATTTGAAGACCCTGGTGTCATCCCAAGACAAATTTAGTTGCTTAAAACCTATAATAGATATTGTGTATTGGTAAATTCAGCCAGCTGCTTCATAACGTCCTAGAGTTGGCTTTTAATTCTTGTAAAAACAAAATGCACATACTTGAATAACATGAACCATTGGAGCATCTCAAACTAGTTTCTTGAACACAACAATGACCTTATTGTGCTGTACTGGTTTCCACACTCATCTCAGAATCCCTGTTGGATATGATGGACATGTAGCAAAAACAACAGTATCATGGACAAAAATCTCTGAGAAATGTTTCCAACAGCTTGTTGAATTTAAATCACAAAGATTTTAGGCAATTGGGAAAAGAGGATCCAACCAGATGCTAGTAAGGTGTGCCTAATGAATTGGCCATTGATGGTATTTTAACACACAAACAAGAAATTGCTCTTTGAAAATGCACCAACAACTCATTAATGTATTGGCTTCGCTTTTTAATTTTGGACTGAGAAAAAGAGCCAATAGGAAGTTGCCTGGCCTCATGCAGGGAAACAAGCTTCTGCTGAGAACACAATTTTATTACACCATTAGGGAACTGGATGTTTTCTCTTAATTTAACAATTTATGCAAACTGATTTTTAAAGACATCATACTATTTGTGTTGTGAGCTGTTACCACTGAATTCACTGTCTTTTGTAACGACCCACGAATCACTAAACACAGGTTTAATAAATGTGATTCAGAACCAGATCAATCCTGTCTGGAATAGATCTTATTTTATGGTATATAAAAGATTCATTTAACTGATAAAATATAAACAGATCTAAAAATACATCTATCACCAGCCAAAAAATCGTAAGGGTAATTAGCGGTCTGTATTCAGCATATTTATATTGCCGTTATAATTATATAATAGTTGCAGTTTTTTCTTAATTTGCTGTATTTATTTTAATTGTATTCATTTCAGAGCTTTACTTTTATGCTTTCAGTGACCCACTTTTTGCATGCAGCTCATTAAACTTTTATTTCCCCCTCATATTCTTATCATTCTCTACTACTGTTGTTTTTTTTTCTTTCTCATCGTGACGGCTGGGCAGCGTCTCTTCCACTACCTGTTTTTCAAAGAGAATTGGGAAGTTTTTGTCCATCTGTTACAGAAATGAGAGCCATGCACTGCGAATGCCTTTCAAAATAAATCTTTCTGAGGAGTGAAACAGCTTTCATGGTTTTTGTTTCTGCCCCTGCACACAGTGGGTGAGGAAGCAGAGACTTAGGGAAGGGAAGAATAATGAACCGCCAACGTGAGGCTGGTAGTTCGATGAGTGCACATGATGAATGACCGTGGGGAGGGAGTAAAGGACCAGCGCACAAGCACAGCCATTTGTTACTCCGCTGTCACAAATGTATTTTTAATGAATCCGCACCTCTGACTCCTCTGCAGAGTACTGCTGTTCCTTAAGGCCAGTGTGACCCCAATATTTCCAGGGAAGTGAACAAACCCACTTTTACGCTGGCTGTGCAATGTAAATAGCCTTCTCCTTCTGTTTGCTGAGGCCATCAGTCTACTTCCTCATTATTATCCATACTGCACCTAGAATAGGGGCCACCCTAGCTTTCTGTGCCCCTGGCAGCTGTGGAGAAATTTCACCTTGAATTACTGTTTTGTGCTAAGTTGCAGATCTATTAGCAGTGCAAATGCTGCTTTGTATACACCACAATCGGTGGAACAAGGTGGGAAAATGTTGTTTTCGGAAATTAGAATGGACAGAAGACAATTTGGTTAATATATTATTTATCTCCTTAAGTTACAAAAACCTTTAAATTATTTTAGCATGTTTGTTTGTTTTATGGGCATGTTTGTTTATGACTATATGACAATATACAGGGCTGAAATCAGGGTCAAATTGACATAGAAGTAATTTGACATGGAACCAAATTAGCACTGGCAAGCTGGAGGGTCTATGGGCTGGGTGATGATGTCATTGGGGAGATAGATGTCTGGGGTTCCCTCCTAGATTTGTTGCTGTTATCTGTGGAAAACAATTGATTTAAGGATCAAAAACCACTGTACGAAACAATTGCTGTACTATATAGCAAATGTCTGGAACACTATAAAGTTGGTAAGATGTCAAAATTGAGATTTTAGACACCGGAACAAAAGGAAAGCTCACTATATAGTATATTGCAAAATATAGTGTTTGACGTATGAGTTTGAAAGCAGTGCTAGTTCTGCAGTAGCTTTTAAAGATGCATCATTTGAATCCAGTTGTTTTGAGCAAGCAGAAATCTAAAACATGCACACTGAAATGGGGCTACATTTTACTTAAGACTGCTGATGAATCATCCAAACACCAAGATGCGAGAAACACGTGAGCGGGAGATAAAATAGATTTCACACAGAATATTGTGTTAACTTGATCAGCAGAATGATAGAAGGTAAAAATGATGTGGGGGGGAAAAAATAAAACTGGTAAAGAATCTTGTTCTATCTGTGTGTAACGTTTCAGTCGCACTATTAACCTTTTCCATTTAGCAACTGCATGCCAAAAGTGTCAACATGTTGCTTTATTTTAAAGGACGCAGGGCATGATTCAAATGACATGTCTAATATGCCCTCCAATATGCCACAATCAACTTACATTTTCATTTGCAATAATGTGCAGTCACAGGTTTTCCAACAGCCTTTTGAGAAAATTATACTGACCTGTCATCCATAATTTACCCCAACCCATCATAAAAGTGACTTATGCAATGAATACAATGTGCAAAAAGCAAATCCATACAACTCTACACTTCACATTGTTAACATATTAGAAAATGAAAAAATAATCCTGAGAGGTCAGATTTTAGTCCATCTCTCTCTCTCTTCCAATAGGTGGTTCATTACTCTAAATAAAGTAATTTTCTGCAGTGCTGTCATCTTTGCTCTCTATGAACAAAGAAGATTGTCAACATTGGACTCAAACAACTGTGAGTTTCCAGCTTTGACGTACATCCAGTTAGTGTCAATCCAAGAGCTCACCTTGGAGCTGTTCACAGCTCGCTGCAGAGAAAATGTCATGTACTGCACTATATGTCAGCAGGCAAGGACATCATATACCATCCTGGGCTTGTTATGGCTGAATTAAGGCATGCTGTTCCACTGGAGAAGGGACCCGGTTCAGAAAAGAAATGACAAGGTGTTTACAAAGGAATGTCATTTTTGCTGGACGTCTCCACAGGGCCCCGCTGCCTGCTGGCTCGACTGCTCTTCACAGAAATCTCTGCTGGCTCCAGCATCAGGTTGCGGCTGTTCTTGTTTCTGTCTTGATCTGTGACATAACTCTGGTTGTCGCTGACAACAAAAAACATATTATAAATAATTACTTAAAATCCCAACATGCACAATATTCTCAATAATCCATATTTTAAATAATCATTTAAAAGCTGAATACCAAATATAAAATTAAAACTAGTCCAATCCAAATAATCGGTTCAAAGAACCCCGAAAAATGGCTAGCTTTTCTTTCAATATATTTACTTTATCTTTTTATTATTTGAAAGAAATCACTTTACAAAGTAGAACAATTTTTGTCTCGATAAATTTTATCTACAAATTGAAAAACTACATCTCCAACAAGTTTAGGTGAGAACCTGTCTTGACTGTCCTTTGGCACTGTGCTGTCCTCATAGATTTTCAGCATCGTTTCGGTGCGATCGTCAAGATGCTCCTTAGGCTCCTGAAATCTAAAAATAAATCAATACATTTATACATAGCCATTAGAACGACAGGTCATTTATTCTACACCTCACTGTAAAACAAACTAAGACTGTTAAAACCTTAAATCAATGCAACGTGCAGAAATAAACATAATTTGTTGGTTTCACTATAAACCAGAAGCAGACACTTTCAAATGCAATGCAAAAATTAGAGATAGAATAAATATATAAAGTACTAGCTTACATTATTTATTTATCTACTTTTTTTCACCAAAGTAAATGCTGCTAAAAATATCCAGTCATTGTGACATAATGAGCATAGTTACAACGTTTACCGCACCTGGGCTCAAGCCTCTCTTTGACTTTAGCGATTGACAGGATGTAAGGGCTGATCTGTCTGGCGATAGTGGTTAAGTAAGAGTTCTCTTGTTTCAGCTGCATCAGGTCATGAAGCTGAGCTACAGTTCAGAGAAGAATTAAGGCAGGTTTTACACAACAAAAGAAAGAGAAGTAATTAGGGACAAACGTGAATTTGTGTTGTCACTGCTGGACAAAAACCTTCATAGATCTCCTGTTCGTTATTCACCATCTGCAAAGTTTCATCCCAGATCTGTGAAGAAAAGAACAAATTTACATTAATGGCTTCATTGTGTACTGGAAACAACTGGCATGGTTGGCAAATATAATGTGAAGGAGAGAAACACATTAAAGTCAAACAAAAGTTCTACCATTTATATTTTAAATAGAAATAATTTACACAACTTTTTAGTAATAATTTAAAAGTTTCTGCCTTGACCATGCCTGGAACTTGGTATTTTAATAATTGATTTTATTGCCAATTTAAACAATTTATTTAACAAAACTTTTTTTTTCCTGACAGAAACATGAGTTCTGACAATATAACTTTTTTTTCAGTTTCATTATTCTGTAATTAGAGCCCACGCAAATGGGGATTTTTTTTCATGTTTCTGTTGTGTGGGTTCCCTTACAATTTAATTTAATATTAAAATTAAAAAAAAATATTACATATTATTTCAGGGACACCAATAGGAATCCAACAATGTGTGTGCATTTAACATTTTTGAAATGTCAATGCCATAAGCACAAAGTTCAAACTCCATTAAAGCTCCGGTCTGTCCATATTCACCTCTTCAAACATAACTCTCATGGTTTCCACAGTGGAGTACTGAGCAGCAATCTGATTGTCAATAGTCAGGGATCTGTCCAAGATCTCTCCCATTTTATCTGTGTTGATGATGGAATGGTGTTTGGTCAGGTCTCTGTGCATCTCTTGGACCTGGTCCTTCAGATTCTGAATCTCTGTCTGCAGAGTCTAGAAACACAGACACACACAGACACAGGTGCAAAACATTCCCTTAACATGATGAATGTAATGCCTGCTGCTTTGGTGCATCTGAATATCAAAACTTTGTTATTGTTTCAAATGTTTAAGGTAAATCTTAAGGAATTAAAGTTGCTGATTTTATACTGACTCTCATTTGATTCCAGATTTTTAAAAAAGTCAGCATTTTTGATAAATGTGTTCATTTAGCTTCCTTTTAAGATAACTAACGCATCTGTGAAATGAAATGCAGTGTTGCACTTTCCAAATAATTTTTATTAAATAAGAGTTCTCAGACCACAATAACAGCTGTCACAATCAAAACATTTTTCTCTCTGCTTGTGACGCAAGTCTTTGATAACACTGCTGACAACATTGTCTGAATATTGAATTTACTTGCAGAACAGGACATTCTTAAGAGACATTATGATTAAATTTCTTGTTTCACAATACAGAATTGGCTTCTGGAAAACAAACTGAGAATTAATCTTCAGAATGTTACTTTTGTCTAAGAATAAGAAATCAAAAACACACAATTCCTTATTTAGAAACATAAACGGAAACAATATCTTGTTTTATTAAAGGGAATCTGATTATGTGATATTCAACCCATGTGACATTTTAATATTGAGAATGCAATTTGCAAGTTTTTTGATCATGTTCTCTAAATGTGAGTAATTCCCCTTTGTTTTAAGGGGAACAGAACTTCCTTTAGGGAAACAAAATTTCCCCCCGACTGAATGTTTGAACTCTAAAATCTTCTTTTTGTTGTTTTCAGTCCATTCGGAGATGGATTTGCTGGTGTGCTTCCGATCACCGTTCTGCTGTACAAGCCAAACTTACTACAGCTGAAAGCTGTAAACCAATAGCTGAATATTCTCTTGCAATATTTTTGGGATTAGAGCAGAATTCATGGTTCAATCTTGGTGTAAACTGACCAGGTCCTGAAGCAGGAAATTTTTTTAAACCAGCTTTAGTTTATTTTCTTTTGAGATTTGAGTTCACACTCTTCACTCACCCGGTAGGCGTTCTCGTAGTTGCGGCAGTGCTCAGTGAAGGGGGTTTCCCTGCCCTCAGCCAGGAGGACCTTAGTGCAAATATTCCTGTGAGATGTCGGCTTTCGCCCAAACACCGAGCCCACCGGCATCTCACTGAGAGACGGAGAATGGCAGGGTAACGAGAGAGGGGACTGGAGCCTGCAGAGAGCACATAACACCCAGTACAGGCCCTCACTTCTCATTTAAAGATTTACTTTGGTCCTGTAATGTGCATCCGAGCACCTTTTATTTAAATATAAGTGCAATTTGATCTATGATATCAAACATCTCTCATTCTGTCAACATCAGTGAAGCACTATCATATCACCTTGTTCCGTCAATAAGTCACAAAGCTTTGTTACATTTTTACATTTTCAGTCTTGTCTCAATAGGCAGCTTTTAAGTCAGGTTGAAGGTAACAGTGGGTTGTCTCAGGCATTGCGATGAATATTAGTTATACTAATATTTGTAAGACATAATATAAGATTTTGAGAATCCAAGTACACCCTTCAAAACACAGTGAATCTACAATTCTAAAACAAATAATCATACCGTCCAAATGGAAGGTAAAACTATTAAAGTACAGCAAAACTAAAACAAATGAAACAGCTACCTGGTGCTAACTATGCAGTATCACTTCTGATTTCACCAGGAACGCAGAGACCAGAGTAAACAGGCGGCTACACAGATCTGAAGTGAAAACTTTGTAGTTTTCTTGGGCTCCATGTCAGCTGACTTGCTGGCCATTTCCTCACAATCTTCTAAACATTTATGTGTAACAGACCATCAAAATGCAATCAAAAATTGGCATCTCATTTTCAGAAACAGGTTTGCAATATTTCAATTTTGTAATAAAAAGTCAATATCACCCATATTCCAAACAACTTTCAGCTATAAGACTGACAAATTCAGGTCTGGCTTCAACACTTTCACAGTGACTATTAACGTTGAAAGAAGCAGATCTGCAGTAGCTGGACATAAGTGCTTCTGTTTTATATTTAATATCCACAGAGGATCCGGGTTTTATTACAGATGAAAATTATAACAGCAGTAAAGCGACATCAGTTACTAAAATGAACCAGCTTGCAGCACTTCCCTAATCTTTAGAGGGAAATTATGACAAAATACAGTCAGCAAGCAGGCTTTCCATCATCAACCCCTGCCTGGTTTGCATCAAGCACTGCTGTCAGTGGGGAAGATGCTTTAAGATATGAATTTTAAATGCATAAAGGACAGAGGCAAAACCCTTCAAAAAAGTATTTATGAGAAGGCAGAAGGCTGCGGTATAGTAGTTAAACTGCCACATACTAAGGAAAATCCATTCCTCCTTTCATCTGTCAATTCTATCATCTATTCATTGCATTTGAAAGTTAATCAAAAAAGTGGTGAGCGGCAAGTAAAGATTTGATCTATGATGAGATTATGCCCTCAAAACAAACTCAAACAAATCTCCGCTTCATTCTTTAACTATTATCTTGCCAAGTGCGTATTGAGGAGATGTTTAAAGCTTGTGTATGTGTCGCTTGTCATGCACATCATTAGTTCAAATAATCAAAAAGTGATAAAATAAACAAGTATTTACCTCCAATCCATTAGGCTCCTGTGCCTCCGGTTTCCCTGTCCGGAACTAATGCAGTGACAGACCTGTTTAAAACATATATCCTCCTCTCACTGTCACACAAGTCATCCCCCACACACCCAGACTATGTCCTCACAGCGGTGACGCCAATTTAAAACCTTTCCTGTGTTAAAGCTGTGACATCAACAGTCCAACCGCTCCTGAGTGCCAACCTGCCGCTGAATCCTAGACAGTTCTGTGAAATTATGATAAAAATAGTCTCAGGCGGCCGGACACCAATCCCTGTCAAGTTTGGGTCTTGCACTTGCGGGGCGTTAAACATGTTGGAAAGAAACGTTGTCAGTATGCTGGCATTAGAGGATAGGCTTAAGGACCTGTGAATAGTTAAGAGACACTGATGTGGAAAAAGTATTTGTGTTTGTCTGTGATGGGCACAAAAACTAGGAACAGGTTATACCTACTTTTGATTTCAAGAATTTTTTTAATGAACATCTGAGCCGGAAAGTATCAGTTTGTTTTTTAAACAATCTCCATCCATGATCTATACATGCAACCATACATCTATTCATCACCTGAACGTTGTCTGGTCACAACAAGTCCACAGCTTTCTAATTTGGGAATGCTCTCCCAATCAAGGCCCCCCATTTAACAAGGTGAATTACGCAAACATATCAGAGTTCAAAGCTTACAGAGAGGCAGACGAAATAACTGGCATAGCGGGATTCAGCATGGCGCCTCCTTTCCCCTGCATCTGCACTTGCAAACCATTTGGGGATTGTAAACTTGGAAGCTTTACATGTGTGAATTTTCTGCCCAGATTATTGTCTTTCTCGAAAGAACCTAAAGGATGCCAATGACACAAACTGCTATGCAGACAATTGGCAGAAGAAAACACTGCAAAGAGATTTAAGGGAGAAGATATTACCTTGTTACGACACTTGTGGAACCAGCAACAGAAGGAGGACGGCGGGATACTATCTGCAGCAGAGGCTCCAGACAACGAGCAAATTCACTCCTATACTCAGTATTGATCTAAACGAGAACAAAGTCAAAATAAGTTAGTTAGTCACAACAAATACTTCCTAAAGTACAGGGAAATGCCAAAAATTAACACATAACAACAGGAAGTGGCAGTATTTCAATTGTAGAGCAATGTGGGAAGAATGAAAGGTTTTACAAAATTCTATAGTTTGGAAACAATGTCTATTATTCACAGAAAACAACAACTCACAGCTCAGGGCACATATTTTTGTGTAATGTAATAGGTAACATTGTGTCTTTCACAGCTTGAAATTCAGTTTGGCAAAACAAAATTGCTATATTTTCCATAATTTGTTCATGGAAGTGTTCAATCTCCTTAATTTTTTTCTCTCAGTTTTACTTGCATCATTTGCTTTATTTTTGCACTAGATTCACAACTCAGCTTGCACTAATTACAAGCAGATGCAAGCTTAATGTTTGCACGAAGTCACAGTTGACTTTGCTTCATAGTCAAACACAGATAAATTTTAATGAGAAAATGGTAGAACTTTTTCATTTTCATAACTCCAGGTTCCAACCTGATGAGGTCAAAACTTTCAGAACAACATCTGAAAGGTGGAATTCCACCAACAAGGTGATTTTCAATCAATAAGCAATGCCTTAGATTTTCAGAATGTGTGGAATAATTTTTTATCTTTGACAGATAAAAAAAAAAATTGGTTACATTTAAAATGTATGAAACTAAAAGAAAGAAACTTTTCTGGACCATCACACTGTTAAGTTTGCTCAGTTTATAAAAAATGTTCTTTGATTTCTTTTTAGCGCTCTGGCTGGGTGCACATGTGCCACATGACAGAGGATTTCAACAGTCAGTATTTTCCCACACAATCTACATTTTACAAAATGCTTTCATCTTTGAAAATCGTCTTTGAGGATGTGCAGCTATCCATTCTGGCTGTAATTTATTCTATATACATATGGAGGGACTTCCTCTAAATGCATGCATAATGCTAGCACAAGTTACTGCTACTTGTGTTTTGGACCTCCCCGCCATGATCACATCTTAATCCTGTCTGCATTTTGGCCCTAAGCAAAACCCGTCATTAAAAATGTCTAATTCAAGTTTTCAAATCTGAATTTGCACACACATTTAGCACACAAATTTCTAATTGAATCTACATCTTATATTAGTTGATTGGCATTTCAGTGGTGCTGAGCTAAAAAGAAAAAAGGTCAAACTGCATTGTTAAGGAGACAAATATCTAATTGTTTAAAAAGTCGGTGTGCCAGCATTTTCAAAGCATTTTAGCTCTAGATGAGTGCCTTGTACTCACTTTGCTGCTTTGCACTGGCCGCAGTCGATGAGGGAGTTTCGCAATCCTCTTCAGCCTCTCCATGAGTTGCTGTGCAAGCAAGAAGATCCAGGTTTGATTCAGTGACCTGCTTCACCTCAATGAGGAGTAATGGACAGCCTCAATTTAAAAGCCAGTTCAATCCAACAAATACAGTAACCTTTCTCTTGCCAATAAAACTTCTTTCAAAAATCTGTTAACTTTTTGTTTTCAGAGTTATTTGCTGAGAAAGCAAAGGTCATTTATTAAAACAAAGCACTGTATCTATCTTTTTGTCTTTTCTCATTTTCTTATTAGTCTGTTCTTCATTTCTCCAAGTCGTTGTTTTGAACTTCTCTGTTTTCTGTATAATTTTTACATTTTACATAATTATACATAGCACATTATAACTTGTATAGGTGTGTTGCTACATTTTTACATTTTGCATCGTTCTGAAGAAGTGCAATAATAACCACTTCAGTTGTTAATCGCAATACTTACATATCCCATATCCAGAAACTCATATTTGTTGGCTGAGCTGAGAAAGGCTGAGCAGGTGACCAGATGGACCTAAAAACATCAGAAGAAGGAACAAAAAGTATTAAAGTCTACAGAAATTAAAGGGCCATTGCAAAAGAAAAAACATTTCCACAAATAATAATTCAGGCCCTTGGACATCTAGCTCTGGTTTACAGAGTCATTATCTGTTTGGGTTATTAAAAGTCAGCCTAACAAGTGTTTACTAACTTTTATTAAATTCTGATTTGTGTCATATTTCTGTATTGATTCCCCATCCAAAGTAAATGATGAGTTGTCTTTCCAATAGTGGTAAAATTTTTGGTCTTTAGTATCATCATTGGTATCAAGTTGTGATCTTGTCCTCACCTGAAGTGTTGGAAGTAGAGCAGTGAGGTGAGACAGTTGCTCCTTTAATGCTTTCTCCTTCTCCTCATGCTGACTGCAAACACACACAATACACACACAAGTATGTAAGACAACACCTTTAAACTTGTGGATGCCACAGTACACAGAGGATTCAGCTCAGGAGGTGCAACCACAAACACACTCAGTATTTCCAGGAGTTAATCTGTCTTCTTCTGTAACAAACACACAGATGCAGACACACAAAGCATGGCATAAATAGCCTTTAACATCCTTCTGGGAACACAAACCACTGGATGGTTTCCAGGCAATAGAGAGAGCCTGAGATGGATTTAGACAGAGATGCACTTTGCTGGATCTCAAAATTGTTTTCATTCAGTCACACACACTTACCCACAAGGCATTCAATAAACAGCAAAATCCTGGTGGTGTTACTTTTAAGAATATGCTTTGGATCCACTCATTAGAGATGACCATTTGCAGTTTTTTTTAAAAATGGCCAGGATACACAAAGCACCTGATATCAGTATGTGTGAGTAATAAATCCAATGATATCTTAAATCTAAGAATCTAACCTAATGAACTAGTCAAATCTAAACTTTAAAGAGCATTTATTCAAACTTTAAGTGAGTCTTTATTGCAGTTTAGAAGTCACGTTTTCATAATGTAATGCCTAACTTTGTCTGGCATAATGTAGGTAATATTTTTGCCAAATTGCCTGAAATGAGGAAACACAAACAGAATATAATGCCTGCAGGCTGCTTCAGGTTTCCTGCCACAGTTGGTTTATTAATCTTTTGCATTTTGTAAGTAAAAATTCTCATGTAGCTTTCCTTTCAGTTATTATCTTCACACAAGTTCTAAATATTATTTTTAGAATTACAGCATATTTCTACAGAAGCGATTTTAACTCAGCGTTCCACTTATTAAACATGGAAATTATCCAGGAAAATGTGTTTGATGCTGAGCAGATTATTCTGGGGAAAACAAGGTGCTATTCATCACCTTTGAAGCCATCACAACAAAGTGTAACAAAAGAAAACATAAACTCAACTCAGCTCATCAGAGTAATACAATAACACTAAGTTACACAATTGTAGCAAAAAATAGACATATATCTAGACAATGCTCATCTTTACAGTTATTTATTTTACCTCTGAGCTGCTTTCAGCAGAGTCTTTTTCCTCTCTGCTAGCCTTTCCTGTCAAAAGAGAAGAGGAAAAAAATCCCCCATTATCCTCACAATGATGTGAAAATGGCCTTGAGCTCTTCAGTACCTAATAAATTCTCAAGATTGTGAAAAGAAATGGTTTAAATTGTACAGTGCAGTTCCCTGCTCTCTTGGATTGTTAAAAAAAGCAGTTTTCCAACATTTAGATTAACAGAGACATCCAGTGGCCAAATAGCGCTAATGGAGCCAGATGGAGGACATGGCAATTGTAAATGTCTAAAAAGATGGCATATTTGAATCTTGTGTTTTGAAGAAAGATGAGAAATCATTGTGCAGATTATTATGTCCACAGAAAAAAACTAGAATAGGATTGTGGTGATATTTAATCTTTTGTGGTTTTATTTACAAAACCAAGTTGCTCAGCTGCTTCAAAACAGTTTTGTGTCATAATTTTTTATTTATGTCTTTTTCTCAGCTCAGCCGATTTCAGGTTTTGCAATATTAAAACAAATATTTTGTGATTTCTATAAACACATAACCTCCCCCCCAAATATGTATGCCAGGATACCATTAATATAATTGATCAGGAAATACATAAATAGAGTTTATTATTGATAGTTTCAGGAAACAAAGAGGAGAACAATAAAGGGAAGAACAACATAAAGAAATAGACCTGCAAACTGTTGAACAGACTGCAGATTGCACTTTCTTCTTCCTCCACATTCAGACGCACTTCCCCGATCATTGCCCTCAGCAGATGGATTGCTTCTCCGGTTGAGGTCTGCAGCTCCTTCACCACCTGCAGTTAAGAGACAAGGTCACTGTGAACAGCTAATGAAGGCAATCTAAATACTTTCATAAAAATCACTTGTATTGAAAAAAAAAAAAACTTATGAAAATTAGAGAACACACCAGCTGCACGCTATTTTATTACAACTGTTGGAAGTTGTATATTTCACATTACAACTTGTTGCTGTCTGCACCATAAATTAGTAAAACAACAGACATGAGCTGCTCACCAGCACAGCCTGGTCCAACATCTCACACCCCTGTGCATAAGCTGTTTCAATGTCAATGCAGTGAGTTCGACTCTCCCTGCAAAAAGGTAGTCAATTCATAAACATAGCAAAACTGCCTGCACCAATTCACAATAGAGGCACAAAAGTATAACAATCAAAATATGAATTTACTCACACTTGCATGTCTCTGAAACATTTGATGCAAAGCATTGATTTATTCTCTTTTGAGAAAAGGATGTAGGGCTCCTCATGGAGAGCTGCAGAGAGAAATCTGTTTTAACTACTGCATGGACAAAAGTCAAGATTTCTAAGAAACTGCAGGGCTCTCAATGTTATTCGTAAATAAAACTCTTAATTTACTCTTACACTGACAGACATTTGTTGTAACACATTTAAACAACAAGTTTGGGACCACTTTAAAAAATAACCAACCATTTTGCCCCAGAATATGATTAACATGGAGCAGGAAATCTATCCAGAGCCCAGGAGGGTGCACAGCTCTCTGGCTTGTTAGTCTATAATTACTGTGGAGTAAATTACAGGTGGCACTCACAGCATTTTTTGTGTTTGGCTTTGGTGCGTTTGGCCAACGACACAATCTCGTGGTGGGAAAACATTCTGGCCTTGTGTGTCAGCTCTCGGCAGGTGGTACAAAGTGGCTGGCTGCAAGTGTTACAGTAGTACATCAGCCCTGTGTCCTGTATACACATGAGAAGGCAAAAAATGGAGACAAATAATTATTCATATTAATAGATCAAAGTTCAAATATGATTAGGAGAACATGACTAAATGTAACAAATAAAATATCTAGGTGATTTTCTGAAATAATTTAGAACATGATAATTTTTTAATTACAACAAAACTCCAAACTAATTTTTTGTGGCTTTTGTCTTAATGTTTATGAACTAATGCGAACAAAATGCTGTACCTTTTTGTTACTTTCTTGGTCACAGTTGGCACAAAGCACCGTCTCCTCAACATCTGCGTTGTTGTCCACAAGGAACTTCAGCAGACGATCCTCTGGTGGGAGGGCATTATTTCCTTTAATCATTGAATGGTATCTAGAGAAAGCAAATAGTCACACATCTTATAACTCTTAGGAGAAAAAAAGTCATTCATTGGAAAGTTTTTATTTTTTTCCATTATTCATTTTCAGTGTATAAGAATTTGTTTTTAATGTTTTTCTGACAGCACAGTTAATTTGAATGCAAAACCATTGGAGTAAGAATTTCTAATAATTCTCATTGAATGAATGTTCATCAAGACGACTCAGACATTATAATCATCTTTTGCTATTTATTTTTGGAGGTTTTTATATATTTGAAAATTGAAAAGTCAAATTAAAAACAATAATTTAGGGAATGCATGTTGTATATCAAAAGCAAGAAAACTCTCTTTAATATGAAGAAACCACTTGAAAAATAAATAAATGAAAAGAAAATGAATACTCGATAAAAATCATATAAAGATGAAAATCTACAAGGCTGTAGAAAATCTACAGCCTTGTTGATTTTTAAATCAAGGCTTATTTTTAGATTTTTCTTTTACAAAAAATTTAAAAAGGAAGTTGTTCATTTTGGAGCAGTTTCAAACCAACACCAGTGGGGGCAGCAGAGACTTCCGAACTGAGATGTTCACCGAATAAGAAAATCCGGAAGTCGGTTTGTGTCAAACGAATCAAGCGTGTTCTCAGTGGTGTGTCGTCTAGAAAGTTCTGGCAAGTGAAATCTTCTACCGGTAAATGACAGCGTGTAAGTTTTCACTGTGATAGGTTTATATCCGGCGTTTAAGATGTCTCTTATTTCCGAGGAAAATGTTCGCGGTGGGAACGTTTTTAGGGACCTTAGTGCGGACGACGAAGACTGGCAGCCCACCGAGATAGAGAGCTTGTGTATGAACTGCTACCAAAACGGCACCACCCGCATGCTCCTCACTAAAATCCCCTTCTTCAAAGAAATCATCGTCAGCTCCTTCAGCTGTGCTCACTGCGGCTGGTCCAACACCGAGATCCAGTCTGCGGGCCGAATCCAGGACCAGGGGGTCTGTTACACGCTCAAAGTCAAAACAAAGCAGGACTTGAACCGGGAGGTTGTGAAGACGGACTGTGCGATCACCAGTATCCCTGAGCTGGATTTCGAAATACCGCCTTTTACCCAGAAAGGTTCGCTTTCTACAATCGAGGGATTGTTGGACCGAGCAGTAGCCGGGCTGGAGCAGGACCAGCCTGCCAGACTGGCTGCCGAACCGCAGGTGGCGGAGAAAATAGACGAGTTCATCCAGAAGCTGAAGAAGCTCAAAGATGTTGAACAGGAATTCACGCTGGTGATTGAGGATCCATCGGGGAATAGTTTTGTGGAAAATCCTCTGGCGCCTCAAAAGGACGAGGCTCTGACAGTGACCCGGTTTAAGAGGACCGCCCAGCAGAACCAGCAGCTGGGAATACGGCCTGATGATGACCAGGTGGAGGAGCTTGCAGGGAACGACCTGGAAGCTATGAGAGGAGAGGTCCTGGTGTTCCCCACAAACTGCCCTGAGTGCAACGCGCCCGCCTCCACCAACATGAAGCTGGTCCAGATCCCCCACTTCAAAGAGGTCATCATCATGGCCACCAACTGTGACAACTGTGGCCACCGGACCAACGAGGTCAAATCCGGTGGAGCTACGGAGCCGCTTGGCACCAGGATCACGCTGCACGTCACTGACGCTTCAGATATGACCAGAGACGTGCTCAAGTCAGAGACCTGCTCTGTCCTCATCCCGGAGCTGGAGTTTGAGCTGGGAATGGCAGCTCTGGGTGGGAAGTTCACCACGCTGGAGGGGCTGCTGCAAGACATTAAGGACCTGACTGTCTCCAAAAACCCCTTCATCTGTGGCGACAGCAGCTCCACTGACCGGGTGGAGAAGCTAAAGGAGTTTGGGGAGAAGATAGAGAAGATCCTGGCAGGAGAAATGAAAGTGCACGTCGTCCTGGACGATCCAGCTGGGAACAGTTACATGCAGAATGTGTACGCTCCGGAGGCGGACCCCGAGATGACTGTGGAGAAGTACACTCGCACATTCGATCAGAATGAAGAGTTGGGACTAAATGACATGAAGACTGAAAATTATCAAGAAGAAAACTGAACTGAACTCAAATGCTGGAATGAACTGATAATTGGAAATGTCTGCACAGACCCAGTGTTACATTGCATCCATATTTTCTCTCATTTCCATGTTTTATTTTAAAAACTGGGTGAATTATTGCTTTCAAAGATCCTTATCTTAAACTTAAACAATTCTAAGTTGTTGAAATGTGTAGTAATTAAACAGTTCATATAAAGAAAACCTGATTTGTGAAAACAAATGGTTAATAAAGATAAATGTCAACTCAAAGCTGTGCATTCCTGTGGCATTCCAGAAGATGGCGCTGTTTTACTGTGAATTCAAAGACGATTTAGCTTTCAGAAGACCGCACACGGAGACAAATTAATCTTTTTATGCACCCCAGAGTGTGCCTTAATCTAAATAACATTACATAAATTGATGTGATGCTGGCTCTGTTCATGTTTGGCAGACAGTTATGGTTAATGTAAAGGTTTACATCTAGAATTAAATTTAAATGCTCATTTTCTGTACATATTTGCTTATGATAGCAAGCAAATATATATGTACAATGCACTGAATGGGCTTTTTATGTTTAAATTTTTAAGTGTGGGTTATTTGGGAAGGTTTATGGAATAGCTGGCAGTGTTTTCTTAACCTTATAATTTCTTGCTGCCATTCATAAATGTAAAATATAAAAATATTGGAAGTAAAAAAAAAAAGCTTTTGCTGCTAGAAAGCAAGTTTTTTTTCAGAGCAAGAATTTCTGCATAAAAATAGAGCTGTAAAAGATGTGTAGACTGCATCACAATACATATGTTTGCTATTGCCAAAGCATGATTAGATGTAAAATTTGGTTGCCTCATTTTATTAAAACTGTGGTCATCTTCTAATGTCTTTGGCCAGGCAGAGGGACTTTAACTGTTCAATGTCCACCTGAGTGACTCAGGAAGGTGATAGAGGCAATAACGGAAAAAAATAGTATAGAAAATAAAGTGTAATTGCAGTCAATATCACAATATTTGTCATGTTTTTCTAAGATAATGCAGCTCTACC
Source organism: Girardinus metallicus (assembly GCA_903067095.1). Taxonomy (NCBI): domain Eukaryota; kingdom Metazoa; phylum Chordata; class Actinopteri; order Cyprinodontiformes; family Poeciliidae; genus Girardinus; species Girardinus metallicus. Next base: position 37,023 of record CAEGAE010026296.1, read on the forward strand.
TGAAAATGTAATTAAATACTTATATCTGAAAAACTCGTGAATCAAAAACCTTGTTCAAAGCAAGACCAGTAAGCACCAAAGAACCTAACATCGTGTGAAAATTGGATTTACCAGCTAATGTATCTATTTTTCGCCACATTAACCACTCTTATTAAATTGAAATAGTCCAAAATCTGCTTCGTTTTGATTCAGTTACACTGGTGCAATTGTTCCCAACACTCTGCTGAACATGTTTTATCTCGTTTTCATTACTGGGCTTCCACTAATAGAGGAGTGAATTACTAAATTACATGGCTCTTGAGTGAGCAGCTGTTGTGGCAGGAAAAAGATGAAAATAGAAGCTGGCATTCAGTTTTCTAAGAACAAACAGCAGCCTGCTCACACTGATTTGATGCCTGTGGGGTTGTTGTTTCTAACATACTGATACTTCTATGCTCTGTGGACAACATATCTTCTATTGATATTAATTGGGCTTGTGCTGACTAATTCTACACCGGTGAAAATTCAACAATTAGCATCTCAAACAACAAGTCCACCACAATGAAATGGGTTGTCCTGGAATATAACATCATAGGTGGAAAAAAAGTGTAACTATCCATCTGTTTTCCCAGAAAGGCTATTTGAATAAGAGTTTGATGTGGTTGGACTTTCAAAAGTTTTAATTTTTTAGACTAAAATTGTTTTTTGTTCAGATCTATATCTGCTATTTTGAACTGTGATTCCATTTTTTCAATATAAAACAATCTTGCCAGTCTGATCTAATATTGACAATCGTTTCTATCAGAGGAAACGGATACGACTGACCTGAAGGAGACTGTGTACCACAATTTCTCCCTATACAAGGAATGAAACAGGTTGCTGTGGTATCATGTGACTGCTTTTGATTACCCTAAGCTGATGGCACTGCTGCCAAATACCAGTATGCTTTGTTAGCTATGTGACCAGGCTAACAATAGCTAATAACTTTAAGCCCCTTTCAGTGTTGGAGCCAAAAGCTAAATAAGAGAGTGGGGTGACCCTGCAGCTGCTTCAGCCACTCTGACCTGCCCAAACCTGGGCATGATTTAGGTCACAATAGTTTCTAAATAATAAAATAATTTGTTGGGAGGGTCTTTATGCCTGAAGGTAAAACTAGGCAACTGTTCATACCTTAAATCAGTATGAACCTCTCACAATGCAACTTGTGAGAGATTGTAATGCCAAAGAAATGTGTCTGTAGACTACCAAAAACATCTCTTCTTGACATTGGACTCAGTGTTTTCACTTTATTTAAGGATTTGTGGTTTACCATCATATGTCACGTTGTGGATCACGTATCCAGTGCAAACCTCATAATCTAAACTGAGCGCGACCAACTGCAGAGTTTCATCTCTTACCCACAGAGGGGGCAGCTGAGGCGGCAGTCATTGGTCCGACCTCGTAGGCAGCGGGCGCAGAAGATATGGTAGCAGTCCAGTAAACATGGAGACTTGTACTGCTCATGGCACAAGTGACACACCAGGGGGTGGACATTAGCACAGTCCACCTCAAACAGGTTGCCCACGTTGGAGAAGATCCCTCCTGCCATCTGAAGACAGAACAGGTGAATAATGACAAACAAAGAGGATAGGACGGCTTAAATCACTTCATCACTTGAAATAAAACATATGTGCCGTGGTGTTAAATACCAGTCCAAATATTTCAGTCATTTTAAGAGAGGCTAAGCTGACAGACATAGCAAGCACATACATACGACAAGCTGGAAAATTAGTTGAAGTAAACATGCAGAACGTTTTACTCTTACCACTCAACCATGTGTTAAGTGAACAGAGATTTGGTAACTACATAAACAACACCAGATTTACTGTCAACAACATCAAGACAAGACTTACTGTAAATGTAGCAGGCTTGTCTGCAGAAAGAACAGAGAGCCTCTGTCTTACTTTTCAGTGGCGCTATCAGCTACCCCCAGCAGGAATGATAGTAATGCAGAAACTCTTCAATAGTCGGCTGATGGGGTCTGTCCACAAGGCAGCTGACAACTCACACCTCGTGCCAGCCCCCCCAATCTAGCCAAAGTTCAAAAGGGACATTTAATATTCTTGCTGCTGTCTGTGAGTGCAGTTGTCCAGATTACAAAGCTATTCTGACATTGCACCTCGTGCTGCAGAAAAGTGAAACGAGACTAAACAAATGTTTTTTTCTTTTTTTTTACATTACCAGTAACTATAAATTATGTAATTTACAAATTGTATTTTTAGTTTTACTTTTCTCTTTTGTGTAAAATTCTTCTGAAACATATTTTAATGGTTTCTGTGCTACACAAAGCCAGATTACATCAGCACAACCACGGTAATCTACATATGCCTAATGTAGATTCCAAAAATCAATAATGTTCGACAAAATATCAGGTAAGAACATGCTGTCTTTCTTCTATTACTCATATATTATCTTATATTCAAAATAATGCACTCAAATATAATAAACAGTTCTGTATCATGCTAACAAATAAAAGTGTGACCCAGCAGCAAATTGGAAACTTGCAATTTCATTTGAAAACATTATTTCATCGTGTGAGAAGTTTACTTAATCAACTTCAGATAACGTGATTCGATCGATTTAGCAGGGAGGTATTTTACTTCCTGCGCAGCCGCAGCTCCTTCCTTTCAGCTGAGCGTGTCAGCTATGGCTCCAATAGTGAGTAATAGTCCCGTAAAAAAGTGTACAGAGAGAACATATCTTTTACTCTCTTTGTTATCCATATATGTCTTTGTAGTCGGACTAACATGCTACAGACCTTTTGACTGTTTGAGCCTTTTTATTAGCTTTAATTAATGTATAAACTTGAGGGCACGTTGCAATGAGTGGTGCAGCTAATGTTAGCAGTTATTAGCGTAACAAGTCGATAAGAATATCCAAAGGAGAAAATAAAAAACACTTTCACTTTACCATTTGCCGACATAAGGTACATGAGTTTGTGTTTGTATTGTAGAAGAAGCTGGTGGCCAGGAAACCGGGTGGAAAGAGGAAGAAGCAGACCCTGAAGTTCACTCTGGACTGCACTCACCCCGTGGAGGACGGCATCATGGATGCTGCCAACTTTGTGAGTACCTCCATTTACACTCCAATAACATGTTTGTAACACCTGTGTGCCGGATGGTATGTGCCAACTTCATTTGGATCAAACCCAATGTGATGTTACTATACCTTTCTGTTTTCACTGAAGGGGAAAAACGTTTCTCCTTTCAGGGGCAATAGGGAAAAAAAAAAGTTTGTTTTTTTTAATTATTATTTCTATCCCATAATGGCTTATTTTCTACTGACTTCTGATCCTTTCTACTTCCTTTGTCCTCATCGCATGCAGGAGCAGTTCTTGCAGGAGCGTATTAAGGTGAACGGCAAAGCTGGAAACCTCGGTGGAGGAGTGGTCTCCATTGAGAGGAGCAAGAGTAAAATTGCCGTGAACTCAGAGGTTCCCTTCTCAAAGAGGTATAAAACGCATCAAAACACTGTCGTGCTGCAGAAGTGAACACACAAACACAACAATGCTTTACCATCGCAGTCTATATGGTTGTTGTATTTAGGTGGTAGAAGGATATGAAATATTTGACAACTGAAGATAAATAGTTGTGTATAACACCAAAGATATGCCATGTTGAATGCTTTGCCTAAGCATTTATCTTTTGCAGTTAATATATGGTTGCAAATGTTTCTGATTAATTGCTTAGTGGAATGGAAACACCTTTTTCACATAACACGAGTCATATGGTCAACATGCAAACTGCGAAGAAGAAGACAGGGAGTAGTTGGAGGATGATGGCTTGGAATGTTTTTTAATGACTTACTGCATGAACAAACTTAGTCATGTGTAGGGCTGTTGTAAACGAATATTTTAGTAATCGAGTAATCTATCGATTATTCTTACGATTAATCGAGTAATCGG
>CAEGAE010026313.1:0-27572 GCA_903067095.1 Girardinus metallicus
TTAACCTATACAAAACAATGTTATTTTTGTCTAACATTTTAAGCATGTAATATGAGTTTATAAGTAACATTAAAACTGGCATATTAAGCTAATATTTTTCCAACAATAATAAACGTTTAACTTTAGGCAAACATTTCTCAGAGTAGATATTTGGACTTGACATTTCATAAAACTACACACATGGGGCGAGCTGTCCTACCACAGTCATTATACCTCTGCCATTTTGTTAACACTCGTTCAAGATGTTCAGGGGCGAGCTTGTGCGTGTCAGAAATAAACAAGTTATACAGGTTTGAAAAAAAAAATAATAAAAAACAACTTCTGCCTGACTCTCATAGGGGTTTCCCATCAATATTCTCTATACCAATAGAGGTATGCCTTAGTAAACCTCAGAAAATTGAAATATTAATATTACATTAGACCAATCTCTTTTTCCCATAAAGCAACTGGGAGAGGGTGCTAGTGTCTGTCTACCAACAGATAACTATCAGCAGTCTTCATCCTGACTGTCTTAACGACACCTTTTATTCATCTCTGGTAATATTCAAGCTTTCTACCTAAATGGTTTTCAGATTTTCATCAGCCATAATCCTTAATATTAACAAAAACAAGTGAAATATATCAGTGAATCTATGTAAGATTTTAATAAATCTGTTTGAACTGACAATTTATTGAGCAATCTTTTTGATTGTTCAATAAATCTGCTTTATTTCAGACCTCAAACAAGGCAATGCAAACAGAAGGAACCCTTTCATCAAGTGAACCCTTTCATCTTGTTCTTGCTGATGGCTTGCTCCAGCAGTTTGTGGGCAAAAGGCAGGGTTCAACCTGGACAGACAGCCAGTCCATCACTGGGCAGCAAAGAGACACACATGTGCACACTCATACCCGCTGTAAATGTAGACAGACTGAATAACCTAACAGTTACGTTTATTGTACTCTGGGAGGAAGCTGGAGTACCCAGAGAGAACCAGCGAATACATGTAAAACCATGCACAAAGACCCAAGACAGAGATTTGAACCCAGGCCTTCATTTCCCCGCTTTATTGTTAGGATTCTAGAATTTCTGCAGCATTTTAAAAATTATAAGGGGGATATTTTTTTTGGCCTTTTCAATTGTGCTCATTTGTAAACAAAACAAAAATATTTGAAATAAAATAAGACATTTTGCCAAAGTACCTTCTAGACTTCTTACTATATTTACAATTTGAATTTATTTGTTTTATACCCAAAAGTGGCATGCTTATGGGGCTAACCCCCTCAACTAATTGAACTAATTGTAATTAAAGTTCAAATATAGAAGGTATAAAACTTTTATTTATATTCTCTCTATATTTTTACCATTATTAAATTTGTACTTTTATTAACTGACAAACTTTTGTGTAATTGAAAAAATACATATGAAAAAATTACATATGTTTTGGACACATTAAAACATGTGCATTTCAGCACTTTAAATTTTAAGATAAATATATTGTTCCCTATCCTTTCAGTGTCTATCCTTTTGAACTTAGAAATTGAAATAGAAACTAACACTGCACTCATACAACAAAATAAACATTTTGTTTAATTTCCTTAAAAACATTCTGAAGTTTGAATAGGAACACAAAATGTATTACTCCTATGTGCAACAAATGTTGAGAGGGTAATTTCAAATATATATTTAAAATCCTAGCTCCTATATTTTCTTTTTGACTTAAAAAGGAATATAATAAAAGTTATATGATGAGATTTTTTTTGTTTAATTTTGTTTGTAAGAGAAGTTAACTGTGTATCCTCCTTTTAGTTTCTATATTTTATGTTTCATTTATGTTTTCAATAGAGATATTTATGTTGCACACATTATTAGATGACGAACATCTAATTATGTTCATCTATAATGTTAATCTAGAATCGGTTTATTGCAATTGTGCAATAACTGTATATAAAATAGGCTTATTTATTATAATTATTTTTATCATATTAATACTATAGTTAAACTAAATGCCATTTTAAACAGTGTTGTTACGACTTTATAACAAAGAATTTAACTTAAACAATAATAAGTTAAAAGCAAGTTTCGATTAACTAAAACTTGTTTTATGTGCTCATCTTTTGTAAACGACCTAAAATCTTTCTGCAACTCTAAAAGATCTGCCGCAATTTTAATTTTTTTTTTTACCCTTTTTTGACAAAATAATTACAAAAAAAATCACAATAGTGTCTCTTTGCCTTTTTATTTCTAGAGCTAATATTTCAGGTTTACCAACAAACCGTATGGCATTTTGTTCCGAATATGTTCTGCTCTGCGACGCCATACCTTACGTGCATCTGACGGCCGACGTGATGACGTAGAACGGAAACTTGCAGGAGCGATTCTTTCTAGAATTCTGTAGCTGCATCTAGCTAGTAGTCGCTAGGGAGGTCCAACTGTGTTTGATCTGGGGAAAAAAAAACAGTCTGTTTCAGCCAACTCACATTACTGAGACGTACCACCACATCGAGATTTTTTGTTGCGGAATTACATTTTCTAGTCAAGTTTGTTTAACCTTCCAACTTATCCGACTTGTAGGAGGCTAACTTGGTTAGCTTCGTGTTGTAGCTGGCAGGATGTCCAGGATAGACTACAGCGTGTGGGACCACATTGAGGTCTCAGATGATGAAGATGATACCCACCCTAACATCGACACACCGAGCCTCTTTAGATGGAGACACCAGGTACAGTTTAAACTCAACTTAGCCTCAAATAGTTAAGATAATAATGTTGATAATCTTACTTCTCTGGCCAGACTGTACATACATTCTGTTGTCTTGCTCCTAACAAATCACCGTTACTTATTCAACCAGGCTTAAGTATTTAGCCTTTATTGGTTTAGTTGCAAATCTATGAAAATGGGTGACTGTGCTGAATGAAGATAAAACTTATTCATGACTTTCAGGCTCGTGTGGAGAGAATGGAAGAGTTTCAGAATAAAGGTGAAGAAATCAACAAGAGTCTAATGGAGTGTCGGCGTAAGCTGGCAGAGACGCAGAAGAAACTGCAGGAGCTGAGCGTCGCCTCGTCGGATGACGCCAAAACAGAGCTGACCAAAGTCCAAACGGAGGAGAAGAAACTAAAGAAAGAGGAGCGAGACTTGTCGAAGAAGATGGATGAACACAGGAGAGAGGAGAAGAAGATGCCCTGGAATGTGGACACGCTCAGCAGAGATGGTTTCAGCAAGGTGACACAGATCAGTCATGCTACTTTTAGCAACACGTGATTTTCAGCAGCAATTTCCCAGAATCTGATGTTTTTATGCGTTTATTTTATCTTCATTGATTAAAAAATCTGAACACTCTAACAATTTACTTAGTAAAACTGTCTTTATATCTTTTGTACTGGTAGCTGTCAAGTGGTACAAGTGCTTGCAAACAATAGTGTAACTTTTTAAAATTGATCTCTGTTTTTAATACAGAATTAATTTATTGTGCTGCTCAAAATTTAGCATGATTCTTGTTTTTTATTTTTTTATTTCAGTGTTTCCTTTATATTCTAAAAAAAGACATTCACAATATCAGTGTATTAATAGATGATATTAGCATTTATGTAGTTTGTCTTTATAACAAAACATGGTTTTTCTACTTTTTCTTGGTAAAACAGTACTGATCTTTGATTTTTGGCCTATTTTCAATATCCAGGTCATGTGGATCTTTGAAATGGTGATTTTCACCCATTTAATTTTACTTTATGAGCTGTCGTACAGCATTCAAAATATTTATCTCTGGCTCTCCTTTTAGGAATGCTTATTAGTCATTGTTTCAGGAGTGGAGGCATTGCCACACTCTTTGTCAAACAAAGACAAAATCATTTTGAGTTTATGCTTTAACTGTCTTTAACAATTTATATTAAAGATGTTCCCTCACTCTGTCAAGATAACGCCCAATGGCAGGCGACTTATTGTTGTATGCTGGACAGACGAGTGTGAAATGGTCCAAATCGCAAAGCACAAGACAGCAAAGGAGCTAAGCAGCCAGCAACTACCAAAATCTAATGCTATGTTGCAACAGCCTGAACAAAAACCAGACTTATTGAAAATACGCTTTGCTTTTAATTAGCTTCTTATATCTACTTTTAGTCTCTTCTGTCTTTGTTTCTAAACACCACATTGACCAAAAAAACGATTGACTCTGAGTCAACTCCCTTCAGTAAGACAACACAGCCCAACAGTGGGAATATCTTCAGTTTAAAGGAATGATTTGTGAGATAAAGGATGTTCTAGACGTCACTTGTGCAGTAAAACTTGCACCACTCTCTTGAATAATTATAGATTATGGATAGTATCTTTAATTTCGTGCTCTTCAAACAGTGACAAGTGCTACTGTTGACATGTGTTTTTTTTGGGTTTTTTTGCATCGTTGACAGAGTATCGTTAATGTCAAACCTGAGGTTGGACAAGAAACTGAAGAGGAGAAGGAGCAAAAGCATAAAACCTTTGTGGAGAAGTATGAGAAGCAGATCAAACATTTCGGTAAGGGCCACTGACAGCCGTCAAGTAGTTTTGTCTGCATAAATGTCTTCCTTGTTACAGTTTGGAAGTAGAGATGTTTATTTGTTACTGCCTTACGTTAGGGATGTTGCGGCGTTGGGACGACAGCCAGAAGTACCTCTCTGACAATCCTTATCTTGTTTGCGAAGAAACTGCCAATTATCTTGTCATCATGTGCATTGATCTCGAAGTGGAAGAGGTAAGCATTCTTCTTTTTCTTAACTTATCCGCATTGCTATTATTGAATTGTGTATCATCCTCAATTCAATAATAGCAATGGTGATTTAAATATAAATAAGATGTTATTTAGGGTGTCATTCAGTAATCCCCCTCATGCTGTTATCCCCACATGACTCTATTCCAAGTATGCGTTCTTCTTTTGTAGAAACATGCACTGATGGAGCAAGTGGCTCATCAGACCATAGTGATGCAGTTCATACTTGAGTTGGCAAAAAGCTTGAAAGTGGACCCCCGTGGCTGCTTCCGTCAATTTTTTTCCAAGATTAAGGTAAGTAGGCGATTTTGTTTTAACAAAAAAAAACACTGATAATTTAAAGCTGCACATTAAATGCTAATCAGAAGATACTGTCACTGAAAAGTGACATTTCTTTTACACAAAGAGCGATTGCAAACCCACAAATGTTTGGGTTTTTTGCATTTGGAATGTTTCTTTATGTTTCGTGAAGGTTTTTCAGTTTATTCTTTAAATTTCGGATTTCTTCATTGCTCATTTTCAGTCTCTCTCATAGCTGATTAACATTAGGGATACCATGATATGAAGATTTGGGCCGATATTGATATCAATATTTTTTATGGCTGACCTATATTTTATACATTATCTACATATACTTCACTACTCTCAACACCTTGAAAAAAAAATCACACTACTGACTTCAAAGTGTAAAGAAGTCGAACTTAAAACAAATCTATGTGCTGCTATAGATATCTAAACTATTTGTCTTCAGCATTGGAGCATTATATCAACCTTAAGATGATTCCATTTATCTGAAAATGGTTAATTATCAACAATTAACTAATAATTAGATGTGAATGTCTAAAGAGCAAACTTTCAAATTGTTCACTTAAAAAGATTTCTGGGATATCTGGTTCTTTGGGAAACAAATATGAAACGAACAAATGCAGAAACAAGACTTTTGAATATCGGCGTGCAGTTTAACTCCTCTGGTATTTTGTACAAAACTGATTAACTTCCTGTATTCTTCTCAAAGATTCAGTCAAAATCCCTGACTGAAAACCTTAAAACCCAGTATTTGTACTATGTGCGTTCAATCAGACGGCCGATCAGCAGTACCAGGATGCATTTAACGACGAGCTCGAGTCATTCAAGGAGCGAGTTAAAGGAAGGGCAAAGATCCGCATAGAGAAGGCCATGAAGGAACTGGAAGAAGAAGAACGACAGAAGCGCCTGGGACCCGGTGGACTCGATCCCGTTGAAGTCTATGAATCTCTGCCAGCTGTAAGTTCGCCATTCACCCGCGACCCTATTAGTCTTGTTGGTATTTGCTCTTTGGAGTAAATTCTTGAGGTTTGTACGGCATGTTGACAATTGCAGGAAATGCAGAAATGCTTTGATGACAAAGACATCCAAATGTTACAAGATGTCATCAGCAAAATGGACCCAACGGTAAGTTATTTTATTTTTAATCAGTTGTCTTTCTGAGAATTAGGTTCACATTTTGACAAGCTCTGGTTTGCATTCACATAATTTTAGGAGGCAAAACATCACATGAAGAGATGCATCGACTCTGGGCTCTGGGTACCTAATGCCAAGGTGGATGTGGAAGGAAAAGATGAGGAACCCACCTATGAAGAGGTGAAACAGGAGCAAGAAGAAACAAAGAAGGAATGACCAGATTGGCCCAACTGATTTGTTTTCCTTTTTGGGTTTTCTTTTTGCAAATATGCTCACCCACTGTATTGCAACTCCCATTATGTGTACAATTAGTTCGCAGATGAATGAAATAACTTCTTTGAACATGTTTTGCTGAGATATATGGGAAGAATGTTCACGTACCAACACAACCTGGGAGTATCAGTGACCTCACCTGGACATGAAAATGTTGATTGTGCTAAAAGTCATCACTGAAGCTGTGTTCTTTCATTTATTTGTACACACTTGTCTAAGTATCATCCAACATGTCTGTTTTCTTTCTGCTGGTGTAGAGTGCAAACTTTTCTGTGCTTTTTTGGGACAGATTTTTTTTTTTTTAACGCAAGTTTTGTTTTAGCTCATACACACAATTTGACATTTTCTACTACCTTCTTGGACTAAACGTTATACTGTGTCCACTTATCTAAGACTTTGTGTCAGTGTATGCTTTGTAATTAGAAAATACACTTAAAATGGAAGTTGAAAGGAAGAGAGCAAGGCATCTTGATCTTTCGTCCACAGAAAAATATGGTCATGCAAAAAATAAATTGGTGAATCTTCTTGGCCTCCAATTAGAATTACAGCCAGTGTTCTCACAATGTTTTTGCTTATGCCTCTGCTCAATGTAGCCAAAATCTAAACATGTGCTTCTCAAGGTGTACTCTTTTTTTTTTCCCCAACGTTTTGAGAATAGTTGAAAAGACAGAGCAAGAGCTCATTCAGTCCAAAGACCTGTCATTGGCCTTTATCGGATCATGTGGCAGTGTGAATGGGTTCTCAACTCGTACTCGTGCTTTTGTTTTGCCAACTAGACTACTCGGACATTTGCATGTTGTAGCTGATGATTCAAAACACTTATGTTTATGTTGGCTTAGTCATACAAAAAACATTTATTGATTTTACTGTAAGCGACTAAATAAAATGAATCCTCGTGGAAAATGTGGGCTGTTTTCCTCCGGTAGTGTCGGGGTGAGGAGGTAAGTTGTTTACGCGGACTGAGTGGAAAAACCTGAGCGAAACACCTGAACATGTAATTAGCTTCTGCCAAGTAACATAATACTGCATCATAATCTCTTAGGGTTTCACAATAGGTGGGCGATGAACTGCATGGATGACAGCATAAACAAAAAGGTGTAGAAACTGGAAGCTTAACTGAAACGGTTGGTGCTTAATTGGAGGCTTTCTGGAGCTGGTTGAGTTTTTATTAGGAGGAATGATCTGTTTGACTGAAGTGTTTAAGATAAGGTACAAAATGTAGGTACAGAAATGAATAAGGATGTACTCAAAGCAAAAACGCATCTAGTTTCTCCCACAGATGATTACAATTATTAGGATGAGTAGTTTCAAATTAAATTTCCCTTGCACGTTGTTATTCACAGAGAGATCCCAAATACGGAAAGCATTGTATTTTTTTTGCAACGTAGTCATAGTTCATTACCTCTCTACGTCATTAATGTGTTTTTGTTAGTCTTTTTAGCTAACGGTTATTAGGGAGTGTATTTGTATTTGTTTATAGGAGTATTTACAGAGCAAAATGTTATATTAATATGCAATACCTCTCATATCAAATGACACTTTAAATTAGTATTTAATTACAGAATTATTATGACGTAATAACTTAGGTTTTAAAACAATAATAATGAATAGACAGATTTATAGCTAAATATTCAAATCAATTTGTATAAAGTTGCCTCCTACTCAGTGATTTTAGGGTCTTTCCTTGTGTAACAGAGCGTCGTGAAGGCTAAGTGTGTGAAGGGACCTGCCCACTAAAGCAGCCGGAGGAGGGAGTGGTCACGTTGTTTTCGGGAAGCAGCGTCCTGTCGCAACTCTCTCACAGTTCACAAGAAACAGAGACAGAAAGTGGTGAAGGGGAAGTAACGCTCCGTAAACAATGAAGCTGAACCGACAGTTCATCACGCCGCGCTTCTTCTAAAATAACGCATTCTGAACGAGCTCGACGTTAACGGTAATATTTCTCCACGTTTCTGAAGTGAACGGATACATTTCAACCACAACGATGTTTATAAACATGTAGGCTAACGTATTTCCTTGTTGTGACGCCGGATGAATTTTAATGAGTTCTCGCTTTTGGTCGCTGTGTGACTTGGCCTTATTATATACGCTAGTTACTTTTATAATAATATTGTGGTGTATTTCCCTTTAAGGCTGTATTTGTGGTGTAAATTGTAAGTTTGACAAGTTGTAATCCCGGAAGGCCTTATAAAAACATAACCGGGTCGTTTTACTAAAGTTATTTTTGATTGTTTTGTTTCAGTTTTCAAGCTATGAGTTTAATGATCATAATATTAAAGTAGATATATAGAGCTTACTAATTCAAAGGTATCATAATTCCCCTTACTTCCTGAGTCTGTACAGAGCCTATTTCTACGTGACTGCAGATGAGTCACTAACCATTTGATCTTGTCTTTCTATGCCTAGATGATATAGAATCTTGTCCAACATGCCTAGAAAAGCGGGTTGTTTCAAGCCGGGAAAGACCCAAGGTCCAAATGAGGCCCCTCAGTCGCATGGCATCCATGTCTACCTTTTCTGGACTAAAGGTGGGGAGAGGTATCTGTCTCATACCAGTGGAGATGTCACAGCAGAGGACCTGTGCATTTCAGCTGCAGAAGCTGTAGGTGAGTGTGAGAGCTGACCTCAAACACCAAAATGGAGGATATTCTTTTTTATTTTATTCTGGGTGTAACCTCAAGGTTTCTCCCCACAGGGATAACACCATTGTGTCATGTCTTATTCGCATTGTACAACCCAAAAACAAAATACTGGTACAGTCCGAACCATGTTTTCAGTCCAGATGAGAACTCCAGTGAAACGGTTCACTACTGTATGAGGTTAGTCTACATTTGCATAACGCTTTGCATGGATTACTGCTTAAACAGTATTAATGTAAGCGGCCTGTTTTGTTTACGTCCAGGTTTTACTTTCGCAATTGGCACGGACTCAATGAAAAGGAGCCAACTGTGTCCCGCCACACTCTCAAATCTGGGACAGATAACAATACAGGTTCCCCTCTTCTTGACATTACATCTTTGGAGTATCTGTTTGCCCAGGTATATGACTTACACCTGCTTCTGTTGAGCGTATGCTGCTTATTTTCTTTAAGCAAGTGACACAATCTCTGCTTGTTTTGTCTCCAATGTAGGCCAAGCATGAATTTGTGAATAATGTGGAAGAACCAAAGTCTGATGAGGAAAACAACCGTTTCAAAAACGAGAGCTTGGGCATGGCTGTACTCCACCTGTCACACCTCGCAATGCAAAAGGGGTTGAACTTACAGGAAGTTGCTGGAAAAATTGGGTAATTACTACACAATGCTTTGCTCCTGTATAATTGTTCTAATAACAGAAATGTTTTAAAAGGTTAGTGCTGCTGTGATACATGTATGTCTTTATTTGACTCTGTTTTTACCTTCAGCTTCCAGAACTGCATTCCAAGAACATTTGCGGAGAACATTTCCAGAGACAACTTTCTGACTAAAATCAGGATCCGCCGTGTGTTTACTGAATTTGTGCAGACCTTCCAGCAGCACACTGTAGATAAGGGACAGCTGGGTGCCCATGAAATCATGTATAAGTACATCTCCACCCTTGAAAACTTGGTTCCAAGTTTCGGAACAGAGACTTTCTCTGTAACTCGCCTGCAGCTGACGGAGGATGGGGATGAAAGCATCTCCTACTCCATCAATGAAAGCGATGGTGATTCAAAGAAGGGCTTCGGAGCGCCGTTCACCCATGAAATTATGGTGTCTGGCACTAAGGGGATTCAGTGGAGAATGCTGAAAACTCAAAAGGTTTGTCCGCACACTAGATGATTTAACATTCAAATTCTGTGACATGTCCTTTCTGTTATGTGGACATTTCACTCTCTATATTCACGTTTTTCTCGCTTTCTGGCTCTAGGCAGAGGAAAACTCTTACCACAGGGGCAGCTATGTGAATGAGAAAACACCAAAACAGTCCACGCCAAATCCTCCTGATAAATGGACCTTCTTCTGTGATTTCCGCGAAATAATTCACATCGCCATTACTGAAGCTAATGTGTGCATTAGCACTCAGAACAGTCACTGCATGGTGAGAGTACTTTTTATCCTTCTATGTGCCTTCTACTAATGCAATATGTGCATGTGATGCATTGCTAATGTTGATTTAGTTTACACTTGTTAATCATCTTGGCAGATTATTCATCTTTTTAAAAGTTGGAGTTCATTGTGTGGTACATACACCACCCAATAGTATTTCCACAAATGGTAAAGATATGAAGAAAAAAAAAAGCCTTAAAATAAATGTGCATTTTGATGCAGTAGCTTCTTCACACTGAAAATGTGAAGAATTGATGGTGCCATTAACTTTAAAACGATTCCAAAGACCATTGGAGGAGAAAGAGGCGTACAGCATAATAATCTTCATTTTACCGAACAGTTGAGATCAGGTGATTGTCCTCATATTTGTCCTTTATTTTATAACATATCCAAAACATCTTAATCTTAGTCTTGTTTGTTGAAAGCACAGGGATCAGTCCTTTCCAGAAGTGCTTAACAATGAGGGGCTTTTCCTGGCATGCTTCCCACACAGATACCTTCTTACGGTTGTCTTAAAGGCTTATTGACCCCAAGTTGGTACTCCTAATTGCAATTTTCACCTTGGAGAGTGCAGTTATGACTCTCGCTATAAGTGTACATAATTATGTTCCTGTCAAATTTAGATTTAAATAACTTTCTTTTTAAATTTTGTCAACATATTTATCCTCACTGGTAGTAATATTAACAATTTGAAGTTGCCCAACCAAAGTTCTGACCTGATTGTGAAACTGTGAAGGAAGCAAAAGATTAGGGCGATAGCAAGGAGGTTTCAGTCTTATAGACTTGGAGCTTGTAGTAACCAAAGATGAACTGTTAAAACACAGGTGGAAACATGCAAAAAGCTGAAAGGTACAATTTTATATGTCGTATTTAGTTAAATGTAAATAAAAACTATTTATTTTTACTCCACAATTATTGCTCATTTTACATGGTGAGAGATGCATGTCTCTCACCATGTAAAAGATGAATGAAAACAAATTAAATCGTTCAGAGGTATGAATAACTCATGTTTAAGTGAGCCATTTTCTCTACTGCCATCACCCTATTTAAAGATCAATTCACAGCCTACTGGACGGCATGCTTTCTTGTCTTTGCCATTTTGAAGAGGGGGTACAATAGAATTTATACCTCAGAGAAACAGAAAGACAAAGATCTTCATTGTAGATTTAAATAATCCATTTTTAAAAAAGTAAAGGATAAATTACAAAAGTGTGTCCGCTACTTTGCTGTTTAGGAATCTTTACCAGAGGTGCTTCATTTGTTTTATAAGTGTGTGACTAAGTGCTCTGGGGTTACTTTTTGCTTTGGGCTTTCTGTTAGGTTTTAAACTTTTGTCTCCGGGTGGAAGCGTAGTTTGCAAGCCATTGGTGTTTCTGTGTGTATATGTAGGAGGTACAGATGAACTCCAGCCAGGAGGCCCGTGCCTTCATCTCCCTGCTAGATGGATACTATCGGCTGACTGCAGACGCCCACCACTATCTTTGTCATGAAGTGGCTCCCCCAAGGGTGGTGTTGAGTGAAGCAAATATGTTGCACGGACCTATGCAGTGAGTTCTCTACTCTAATCCTGGCATAGACAGACACAAACAGGTTATAAAGACAGGGTTATATTATGCGGTATGCTTGCAGTGAGGACTTTGTGTTACACAAGCTGAAAAGGGAGGCAGGAGAGGAGGGAGCCTTCCTCGTCCGCTGGAGTGCCCTCGACTATCATCGCATCATCCTTGCTGTGCTAAACAGAAATGAGGTAAGTCAACACCCACGCCTGTCTCTGGGAATTATTGCAGTGCAGCGAGGCTCATAATTTTAAGATTCGTTATTTACACCTTTTTTTATTTTTTTTAAACAGAATGGTTCAAAACCAAGCCACAAGCAGTTTCGCATCCAGCAGAAGGGCTCGGTGTTCTGCATGGAAGGCTGGGATAAAGAATTCTCCAGTGTGAAGGAGCTCACAGATAACCTCAAAACCTATGTGCTCAAGTCCGGGTCGGACAACTTTACTGTCAGGAAATGCTGTTTACCGAGACAAGCGGGTTAGTAATTTAGATGTCCAGAAATGTTGTTCTGTACGTCATACCACCGACACCACAGGGAATGTGACAATGTGGTTTTTGTCTCGCAGAAATATCCAATCTGCTGGTGAAAAGGCAAGGCATTGACCAACGCAGCTACTCTGACTGCTTGCCCTTGAACCTGACAGAGCTTCGCTTTCACCAGATCAAAGACAAAGAGATAAAACAGGTGACCATACTTTTTCCAAATGCATATTAAGGCAGGCTGAACATTCCCTGTTGTTTTTCTGATCAGCTATGCTTTTGTGTTCACCTGCAGGAACATCATTTGGGCCGCGGCACAAGAACTAACATTTACTCGGGACAGTTAATGTTGCGGGAAGCAGAAAATGGGTTTAACAACAACTTCTCCCAAAGCAAAGGCATCAGGGTGGTTCTCAAAATCCTAGAGGAAAGCCATAAAGATATTGCTCTTGTAAGCCATGTGATATTTTACACACATGCATCAAATTATTGCGTTTTTTGAGCCTGTTTTATAAGCTACTGATCTCTTTTCTGTCTTAGGCCTTTTTTGAAACAGCAAGCCTCATGAGCCAGGTATCTCACAGTCATCTGGTGTTTGTGCACGGTGTGTCTGTCAAAGGATCTGAAAGTAAGGGCAACCACACTTCTGTGCTCAGTTCTTTTTTTAATGACTTCCTCATTTGTGTTCCTGTTCTACCTCCATAGTCAAATCTTTAAATCCAAAACCACAGTGAATGCAAAGCTGCACTCAGTCTATTCTATTTTAAAGATAATTTGACTTTGTTTGCATGTTTGTTGCATCATAACAAGCTAGACTTCTTCGATGTGTTTTTGCCTGAACAGACATCATGGTGGAGGAATACCTGGAGTGCGGCCCACTTGATGTTTTTCTCCGCAGAGAACAAAATTCCATCAGTGCTCAGTGGAAATTTGTTGTATCCCTGCAGCTTGCAAGGGCTCTCAATTATCTCGTGAGTTCAAACACCTTTCTGTTGGTCTAATTGTGTGTTTGTGTAACTTTAATTATTACTGATATGTAAGTCATTTTACTGTTGTTTTTTTTTTTTTTTTTTTTAAATGTCTAAACTGTCTTCAAATCAAACAAATCAGACAAAACAATAATAAACTGCGGGTAAAAAGTGATGACTTGTAAATTTTTTTTACTCTAGGAGACAAAACGACTTGTTCATGGAAATGTTTGTGCCAAGAATGTTCTGGTTGCACGCGGAGGCTTGGAACCTGGAACTTCTCCTTTCATCAAGCTGAGTGATCCTGGAATTGCACTGAACGTCCTTTCACGAGAAGGTATTATTTGGTATAAGACTGAACATAACCAATGATAGATGTTTTCTAACTTTGAAGTGCTTCAGTCAGATTAAGGAAACCGGAAAGTTTGACTACACCACTTCCTGTGTTCCGCTTCCTGTTGTCTTGCTATCATTACTCTGTGGTATTTAAGGCTGTTGTCAAAAAAAAAGAAAAACTCCAAACCTAGTTGTGTGTTTTCAACTGCTCTGTGGTAAACAAGCATGTTTGACCCAGAATTACTACAAAGCAAAATATTTGCTAGTATTCACTCCGTTTCCTTAAGTAATAGATCAAGATTAATGTTGATAACTTTTCATGTGGAGCTTTATCCTGACTTCTTTTCCATGTTGCAGAACGTTTGGATCGGATACCCTGGATCGCTCCAGAGTGCATTGACAGTGGCGCTCCTATTGAGAGTACTGCAGATCAGTGGAGTTTTGGCGTCACACTGCTTGAAATCTTCAACAATGCTAATCTTCCGATGAGCAGCTGCACGTTGCCTGAGGTAGCTGAAACTTTAAACTACAGCTTTGCTAACTTTCTAGAGTTCTGCATGTTGTCCTTTTCACCATCTTCTACCCAACAGAAAGAGCGTTTTTACCAGACGAAGGGCCGTCTGGCAAACCCATCCTCCGAGGAACTGGCCAGGTTCATCAGCATGTGTTTGACGTACGAGCCAAATGAGAGGCCTACATTTCAAACCATCCTCAGAGAACTCACAAAACTCATTCAGATGAGTCAGTACTAACCTGTACACCTTACTTTTGAAGTTTGGTTTGATACGCTGTGGTGCAATTACCTAAAAGAGTTTATTTTATTCTTGCAGATCCTGATATATCCCCAGTTGACACTCTCCCACCCATGGACCCCAGCGTGTTCCAAAAGCGGTACCTGAGGAAGATGAGAGACTTGGGGGAGGTGAGCTCCAGAAGCCACACTTTTCTGTTCCCATGTGTTAAGAAAGTGATTATTCTCATTGCTCTGTCTGCAGGGACATTTTGGAAAAGTCACTCTGTATCAGTATGACCCGTCCAGCGATGGGACAGGAGAGTTTGTGGCAGTAAAATCGCTGAAGCAAGAGAACGGAAATGCACCTCAGGGCTGGATGAAAGAAATTGAAATCCTGAAGTCTCTCTATCATTCCAACATCGTGAAGTACAAGGGCTTATGCACTGAAGCCGGTAAGCTCTAAGACATCATCTGTCCACTTTAAATACATTTCTTCAGCTCGGCAGTTCCCTGTTAACGGGAGATTTTGATTTGCATTCAGTAATTGAAAATCTGTACTAAGCACACCACAGCTTTTGTTGAATGGCAATATTTTAAGCTTTCAGCTCTCAGCCTGCTGAGCATTAGCATTAGTTCAGGTCATTATTACATGTTGAATGTAATAAAATGGCAAGATAAGAACCCTGCTGCATTGTGCACTCACAGGACGACAAGAGGTCCAGCTCATAATGGAATACGTTCCTCTGGGGAGTCTGCGAGAGTATCTTCCTAAATATAAAACCAGTTCAACCCAGTGCCTCATGTTTGCTCAGCAGATCTGTCAGGTGAGTTTCAGCGTTTGAGTATTTAGTGCTAGTACTATATTTTATAGTGCTTTGGAAAAATATTCATGCCTCTTAAGCTTTTATCACGTTTTCTCATGATGTATTTGACCAGAGTTTTATCAGATAGGGTAACACAAAGTTGAATAATTGTGATTTGGAAGTAAAAGTATGCATCATTAAAAAAAAGCAAGCTACGTAGAACCTCCATTTCCAGGGCTGCAAGAACAGAATGATGTAATTTTCTCCATGCACCCTGGGGAGAAAGAACACATTTCTACACAGAGTTTGTATAGGTCTTTCCTCTTGAGGAGATGCAAAGATCCACAGCTCTAGTAGGAATTCTACGAATCTGAGGAAACCTTACATATAATGCTTCCATGTAATGGAACAAAGCAATCATGTAGAAGAAAGTGTTCACGCAGGCATGCATATGCCTGCGTGAACACATCATACACTTTGCAGTTGTCAGATTTAAAAAAATAAAGCTGAAAAGCATGCCTCCTTTTTACGCTTCTTTTTTTGGTCTATAACAAAAAATCTAATGAAATACATTTTTGTTTGAGATTCAAGTGTTTATTTGTGTTGCTGTTTCTTATATTTTTTGGAAAATGGGATGCATACACAAAGCATTTAGTATTGCAGCATTTTTTCAAATGTTGCGTTGCGCTCTTTTCCAGGGAATGGACTACTTGCACTCAAAGCGCTATGTGCATCGAGATCTTGCTGCTCGAAATGTTTTGGTGGAAAACAAAAATGTTGTAAAGATCGGAGACTTTGGCCTGACAAAGTACATCCCAGAAGGAGAAATCTACTATCGGGTTCGTGAGGACGGAGACAGTCCTGTCTACTGGTCAGTTCATGCACCATATCAAAGTGATACTTTGTGTGTTTTTAGCACTTATATTTGCATGCTTTGCACTTGGTAGGTATGCCATCGAATGCTTGAAGGAGCTCAAATTCTCATTTGCCTCTGATGTCTGGTCATTTGGAGTTACACTGTATGAGATCCTGACACGCTGTGACCATCGCCAGAGTCCTCCAGCTGTATGTTGTGAATGGACTCAGAGCTCAAACAAAATACAAGAACATTCAGAAGAAATTGTATTTTGAGTCTGAAAAGAATGTTTTTTTTTCCTGTGCGTGTTTTGTAGAAGTTCATTGAAATGACAGAAGATAAGGAAGAACACATGAATGTGGTCAAACTCATAAAACTGCTGGAGAGAAATCAAAGGTTGCCTTGTCCCAGGGATTGCCCACATGAGGTAACAATAAATAACCCGTAATGAAGAAATATTATTAAGGGTGCAACAGTGTTAGTTTTTCAAAGTCATTAATATTATCACAGTTTTGTTAAAAAAATATGAGCTGTCATAATTCAAAATGTTACACTTTCTAGCATGCTCATAATACTAGTGCACCTAGTATTAAGGTTATTATGATCACTTAAAGTTGTGGTAGGTAACTTTTATACTATAAAAACACAAAATCTTACCAAGTAATTTTGGTCTGGTTTCTAGTGCAAATACTTTAAAATCCTCTGCCTCCACCCTGTGGTCCTACAGCCATCTGCAGAAATGTACTGGTCAGAAACAAACGATCAGAGGCAAGAGGAATGTCTTAGTACTCTCAGTCATGCTCATGTACTCGCTGCTCTGTGTAATTAGCTCAAACTCAAGATTGGCGGCTTGCTGCAGCTGTGATAATAGCAGAGAAACAATTTACAGTCACTGAAAACTGTTTATGGTGGCCAAGTTTGCTTGCCAGTACGTTTATGGCAGGGTTCAGTGTGGGAAAGGAGCAGTAGAGCAAGTGAAGGGGGTATGAGCAGCATGTCCATGAGCATGATTGACAGTCGTAAGACATTCCTCCTGGCTCTGAGGTTCTGATGGTTGTTTCTAGTCAGGAGTGGTGTATTTTTGCAGGTGGCAGTCAGAAGAAGGCAGAGGAGTTTGCAGCTGAAGCCACAGGGTTATTTGTGTATTTTATTCTCCTTGTGATGAAAATAATTTTTGAAAAGCCTTTCTTGCAAAGTTATGGTGTCCAAACTTTGACACAGTTTAAGATCTCTGTGCTCTTTGATGATTAAAATATCCCTGCATTTTGTATTACTTGGTCTCATAAAACCAGATATATGCCTTTGAGTACAAAAATATAACAATTATGTGTGTCTTTTAAAAATACAGCATTTGTTTGAGTGGTTCAGGATCTTCTTTATTTTTTCCTTCCCAGGTGAAGTTGTTGATGGATCAGTGTTGGGATGCAAATCCTGATAATCGGCCTACGTTCAGTAACCTCATCGAAAGGTTCGAGTCAGCGAGAAAAATGCTTGACTGGTCGTTCAGTCCCATGTCTCAGATTTGCTGAGTGGAGTCAGCGAAGATCCATCAGATTAGTTGGTGATACTTAAACTGTAGCCATATTTCTCACTTTAAGTGTATAGTTCTTGATTCATCTATTTATAAAGATGTCTTCCTATGTTTAAAAATGTAAAGTACACACATATGCTCTGATGTCTGTAGGTAAGGTGCTACAGAACAGTCTTTTGTCCTCACATAGTTAAGCATCATGTTAAAAGTGGAGGCTTTGAGTGGTTAAAATAAATATCTTGTTGTAGCTATACAGGCTTTCATTCATCAGGAAGTTGGTATTACTGTGTTTCATTTTTATTCTCTGTACATGTTTAAGTGTTTGTTAATTTTGCATGCTATTTTGTAAAAATAACTAGAAATCAAGTACATCCTTTTCAGTCTTTGCTTTTATTAAACCTGAAATATATTAACTGTGACCGTAGAGCTAAATTATATTACAACTTTACATTACACTGTTGTAAGTCACAAGATGGGGAGCAGATTAGTGAAGAACCATTCAATAGCAGCCAAATGCTCTACAGTGTATTTGTTTTATTACAATCCCACATGATGCAGAAAAATATGTGAGCAATTAGTCACTCACTTTCTTATTTGAAGGACCTGAGGACAGAAAGGATTATGCATGTTCCTTACTAAGCAAAAGACCACAGCTCTGATGGCACTGTAGAAACAAAACTGAAGGGATAACAGGCATTATTTTATTGATATTGTGGTAAAAAAATATCCGTTCCTTCAAATTAAGACTTTAGTGCATGATTTTAGCACTTTAATGCGTCTTTTCTGGACTGCAATGCCCCCTGCAGGCATATTATTTTTCCTTAGTGCCATTTCCGTGTGTGAAGTATTTAGTACTACGGTTCTAAAATGAAAAGAAAGAAGTTTCAGATTTCTTCTGCATTGCTTTTCAGGGATTGATATCCCACCTCAATCAGTATTTGGATAACTGTGAGGGAAAACACACTTTGGTTAAATACAGTGCTGTTGGGAAGTGCACACAACCTTACGAAAACATAATATTCTATGTTAAAAACAGGGTATCTCTCATTCCTCTTTTTCACCACAGCATTGCGGTATTTACTTTCAATGCAACCGGTTGCAGTCTCAAACAATGGAAAAAGTAAAAACTTTTCTCTGCAGTGTTAACCTGGTTCTCCTGCTGTGGAACAGGTCAGTATGACCCTGTGAGGTGAAACAGTGGGAGCTTCCTGAACTCTCAGCCACTAATTGAAAGATTTTTGTTGTCGTTTGTGAATGTCTGCCGGTTCATCAACCTGCCATGAGCCACAAAAAAATGTATTTTTATGGTTTTCTTCACGCTTACGAAATAATAAAAAAAACTGGTATAGAATCAAATTTAATGAACAAACAAATACCCAAGGAAACAAGATAAAGTAAATAGTAAAAGACTGGAGAGATTATTATTTTAACATGCATTTAAAATGACATAATTTAAAAAATATTAAAAGGAATTAGTTATTAGTCTTTCTTTAGTTATATGAAAAGTGATGTTTCCTGGTAAGATTTTTACAATCATAAAAAGAAGCAATTTACTAGACATACAGGGACAGGAAAAGAGACAAATGCTTGGAAAAGTAGGATAAGCTATCGGAAACACTCATCATACTTTGTGAATAAGACCAAAGCATCTGAAAAAAAAAAGTTTTGCCTAGGAAAAATAGAAGTATGGATATCCGTGACTGACACTTATCCAGTCCAACCAGTTTACATGGGTTTGAAGACTGATCACCTCCATGCCACGCTACACTAATACAGCAATTTATTCAAAAGGAGCCTCTACAAAGTTTAGAGGACATACTTTATACTTTATAGTAGACATACTATACATAGTATGTAACTAACTTCTATGTCTGACATTTTTTGTTACAATTATTTGGGATACTTCAAAATTAGCAATATTAAAAACATTCTGCTTTTCTGAAAATGATAATTTTTGGTTTTCATGTACCATAAGGCATTAGAATAAACAAAAATAACACCTGACTTATATCTCCATGTAATGATTATAGCATTTAAGTATCACATCTGTGTCTTAACTGATTCGGACTAATAAAACATTTTTTAACAGAAATAATTTAATTTTCCAACAATATTCTAATGTATTAAGTTTCACCCTTCGGTTTCTAAACTAAGTCCATCTGTGGATACATTTACTGATTTGTAATTATATACACTGTGTCGGATTTGTTCTCTTTTTTTTTTAGCAACGGTTTGTTTTGTTTTTAATTGCTACAAAACTGTTGCAGCACAGCGGACTACCATACATAACAGGTGGATATGCTAGTTGGAAGCGTCGCCCCGCCCCCACGGCACGTTGCGTCGTAGTCATGGAGAATGCGTTCCCCGCTCGTCCAATGAGAAGCGTCGCTGGGTCCATGTGTGTATTGTTTAAACTGCTCAAAATCTGACCGAATTTCAAGCCCGATTAAACCTCCACCAAACTCTAGGTATGGCGGCTGCCGTGTCTCTTAGTACCACCTCAGGCACGGATGAAGGCGCAGACAGCGGGCCCACGTTTGTCTCTCGACCATTTAGCGAAAATCACGACCTCGCTACTGATAAAGAAAACTTTATGGCCGGTGACCGTCACCGTTATCCCGAATTCGCTTCGGTGGAAGAAGACGCCACATCGGGCCCAGAATGTCAACGAAGGGTCGATGAGGACTTGATACCACTGAGCCCTGAAGATATTGAGAGCCGCTTGGAGAGAACACGTCGAGAGTTTTACAACCGTAGGAAAATAATAATAAAAAATTTACCACCGGATGTTACTAATCAGGTAAGTGTGAAATTTTGCATGCTTTAGTGAGCAGTTTGGCTAAACGTTAACCTAGCTCCAATATGCCTATCATGCTACGAATGTTAGCCTGCTAACCTTTTAACTCTGCCTTTTAACTTTTGCTGACGTTATGTGTAGGCTTAGTCTGCGACTGTTTACTTATGCCCAAAAAATATCAAATTTATTCTAAAAGTGTAATTGGGTCATATACACCGTGACATGTCTGAAAAGACTGCAATTTACCTCAAATGTCCGGTGATAAGATAGCTGTTTGGGCAAAAGTGGTTATCTGTGGCCTGTTTCACCAACTTAGCAACTTTTGATATTTGGGGTTTCCCAGGTCAAACTAACAAGACAAGGTGAAACAGGTGTTTAATCAGGACACGAGTTACTTGTTTCACGTAGCAGTCGTAGTCTCTCATTGATGTTTTGTACTTTTTAAAAATCTATTTTTAGTTTGGAACGTGCCTGACTCGTGGGGAGCTGTAGGCCTGCGGGCAGTACCATTGTCCACAGGCAGTGGGGGGGGGAGCACAGGGAGTTCGAGATGTGAGGGTCCTGTAACAAAAGGTGGAAGGCGTAGAGACAAAACGAGTCAGAAAATGCTAGAGAGCGTCAGTATTTGTTTGTGAATGGGCAAAAGCAATGCAGAATTTCTGCCTCAACAATGAGGCAGTTGCCCCTTCACTCCCCTTTCTCTCCACAGGTGCATTAGTTTAACTGTGGTCGTGAAAGAGTTAATTGTCAGGCTCAAAATCTCAATTTCAGCACTTTAACCCATGTATCACAGCCTGCATCCTTCTCACAGAGAAAAACCCCCAAGGTTTCAGTTTTGTAAAGCGTTGTTGTTGAAGACACGGTTTTTCTAATGTTTTTTTTATTTCCTGCAAATGTTTATTCACAGGAGGTCCATGATCTGTTGGGAAACTATGATCTGAAGTACTGCTTTGTTGACAAATACAAGGGCACAGGTTGGTTTAACTTATTATTTTGGTGAATAAACCCCTCAAAGTAATATCAAAAGCTAGTATAATCCATTCATGTCTAACTGTTTGCTGTAGTGCAGCTGGTCACTGTTTGTTGGCGATATTTTGAAGTGTTTCACGGTAAATTTACTTTGAAGCAACTTTTAGAAAACTTACAAATGTTGATGGGTTCCTCCTATTAATCTTAAGCTATCTTGCCTTTATGTTTTAGGAGCATCTTTTTTTTTCTCTCTCTTGCATGTGTTGTTTGCCATATTGAATTTTTCAGATGCACACTTGGATTGAGCATTTGTAAGACTGTAATGTCCCTCTTGGATTAATAAAGCATTCAGATTCTGAAATTATTAGTGTCAAAGTTATGGATGCAAACTTAGTTAAAAAGCATGTTCTCATACATGTAATAAGAGAATTTGAATACATAAACCTAAGACTATTATGTTTCTAAATGAACTATTAGAAAGATGCCTACACACAATTATTGATTATGTAGTATTGTTCAGCCTATATTTAGTTTAAAAATATTGTTGCTGTTCTGGACAGCTTTTTAAATTTGAGAAACCCATCAGTTCCCTTGTCAAAAGTAGTCTGCAGTTCAAAGCTGTGACTTTCAACCAAAGTAAAACCTTATTTCTTATGTTCGTTCAAAAGTTAAATTGATTAAGGTTTATTCTTATTCATCTGTGGGTGAAGTCATGGCCAATATATTTTGGTTTTAAAATGTGCAGACAAAATAAAGAGACCCTGTTCAATATCAACTCAAATAACTGACTTTGACAAACTCTCAATTAGTTGAGGGTGTCTTCTCTACCGCTTTAGTGCCTCTGCTCTATCATGCTTCGGTGGTGATGATGTGCCATGTTTGCCAAACGGTGTTTTCAGTCTGTTAACCAAAAAGCTTGATGTTTGTCTCATCAGACGAAAGAACCTTTTTCTAGTTGACCTAGAATCTCTCACATGCTTTTGGGTGCACTCAATCACCCAAAAGCATGTACCTTTTTTTTACATTAGTGGTGATCTGGACGTCCCGGGTGTTTTTGTTTTTTTATGTTTTTATTCTACCTTCACCTGATGCACACAAACTGCTCTCAGGGAATGCGTCTTGCCAACAGAAATGCTTCTTCTTGACTTAATCCAGACACTTTTTCTTTTAATACTTTTCTGTATTTTGTTAATAGACTTAAATTTGTAAATCATTCAACCCTTATTTATTATTTTTAATATAAATTCCTGTTCAAAGAGCAAGATTATATTTACTAATATTTTATTGATAAAGGCAATAAAATATTGGTATTGTGTCTATGCTACTTTTATTTTGTGGGTCAAAAGGTGAAATTCTTTGAACAACAAGGAGGACGTTTTTGTGTCAAATCAAATTACTAAATGTGTCTCTTTATTTCCAAAAGCTTTATGTAGGAGTAGAACTTTTCATATCTTATCTTTAGAAACATTTAAGGTACTATTAACTGCCTTCCTCTACACAGTGTGGTGTTTTAAATTGTTTAAAAAAAGTCTAGTTTTTATATGTACTGCAGCCTTTAAGTTTATATTGTGCTCTGTATAAAAAAAGTTTGACTGCAGTATTAAAGATGAGCATCAAAACTAGTAAGGCACAGAGGGAAATGGCTTCAGAATGAAACGACTTGAACATAAAACCCTTGGTTAAAATGCCCAGTGTGTGCCAGTAATTCATCATTATGGCAGCCATAAACTCCCTTTGTCACGATTTTCCCACTGCTTTGTCATAAATTCAACTAAAGCTGCATTATCAGTGTCTGTGTGAGCGGCATCCCTAACCAGGAAGAGGAATTTGATAAAACAAACAGAAGCTCCTGAAAGATGCTTGCTTTTTACTTTTCTTTGCAGTCGCAAAGCCATGTCTCCAGAAGGTTGGCAATAATAATAATATGGGGAAAAATGATTATCAGTAGTGAAAATAGTGACTGCACTGTAACTGCCAAGCTGTTGCAAGGCCGTTAACTGTTTTATTTTCACAATATCAGAAGTCTGTCACTTTGGATAAAATGAAGGTCAACGAAACTACAACTTTTCAAGTCCTGATGTGGCTGTCGGCGACACTGAGCCGGCTGTCAGTCTTGCTGAGAGCAGTAGGGTTGCTCTGGCAGAGGAGACGGTGTCGTCTGACATTTTGCTTTCAGCATCGTCTTTTATCTGACAAGCTTAAAAGAAAATGGTGTCAACAGCGACATTCGCAGCTTGAATCTGTGTTTGAATAGCTTCGTCTTTGTTTTTATTTCAGATTTTTACATGTTTTATATGGTTTACACAACATTCCAAGATTGTAATTTTTTTTTTTCTTTTCTCCCTATCCATCTCTCCCAGCATTTGTGACGCTCCTCAACGGCGAACAGGCCCAGTGCGCCATCAAGGAGTTCCACCAGATTATGCTGCGGGACAGGGAGATCTCCGTGCAGCTGCAGCCAACCGATGCCCTGCTGTGCATCGCCAACCTGCCCCGGGCCTTCACCCAGCAGCAGTTTGAGGAGTTGGTGCGACCTTTTGGCAACCTGGAGCGCTGCTTCCTGGTGTACAGCGCCTCTACTGGTCACTCCAAAGGCTACGGCTTCGTGGAGTACATGAAGAAGGACTCGGCGGCCCGAGCGAAGTCGGAGCTGCTGGGGAAGCAGCTGGGCTCCCGCATGCTCTACGTCCACTGGACCGAAGTGGGCTCGCTCACGTACCCGCAGCTGCACTCCAAGTGTCTGTGTGTGGACCGGCTGCCCCCGAACCTCCTGACCGCCCAGGACCTCCGAAACGCTTTGGCCGACACCCATTCTCCGGTTTTCTGCCAGGTCAGGTTCAGGACGCACAAACCCTCTGCTGCTTGTCAAGATAATAAATTCAATATCTTATTCTTCCTTTTCCCTCAACAACAATAATGAACAGATTTCAAAAAAATGCTTTTGAAGTCTCATGGTTCTATTATATTTGTTTGTTCAGGTGATATGTTTTTGAGGCTTACTGAAAAAGGCTATGCTTGTGACAAGTTGACCCTGAAGGTGTTGGGATTATTTTCATTTGTTCTAATGCTTTTCTTTATGCTTGCTCTGTTAGCATCTTTCACTGTTACCCTAGTTTTTATGTGGTTCCTGGGTTTCTATAGGGCAGAGTTTGCTGGTAAAGACCAACAAGATCAGCTCGTGTCCTTCATTATGATTCTCTTTTTTTTTTTTTTTTTTTTTAATTAATCACAAAATGGTGGAAACATTTAGTATAAACATAAATTCAAAGTTTAACAGAAGTATATGTGTAAAAGTATGATTTATATGCACAGGTTGGTAGGGTACCCAAAAATTGTACTCGAATAATAAAAAAATGACATCATTGGATGTAAAAAAAAAAAAAAAAAAAAAATAAATAAAAATTTAGTTATGTGGAAATTTTGGCATTTTAAAGATCAAATTGAAAATGTATATAAATAACATGACTACAAAATGTGGCAAATGAAACAATTTTTCTTAAAATGTAGAACTTATGAAATTTTAACTAAACTCAAGTGAAAGTAATAAATCAGTCACATCTCTGTTTATATGTGACTGATTGTCAAGACATGATGAAGAACCTGTTCAAATGAGTCTGTTGTGCGTCTGAGCTGCCTTTCAGTTCAATAAATGACACAAAATGATTAGTCCATATGCTGGCAGTAGATCTCCGGGTTGGTTTTACCTTTGGACTTTCTCTCCGTAGTTGGCTCAGGGGCAAGATGGGAGTTTCCGGCGCTTCGCCGTGCTGGAGTTCGCCACTGCGGAGATGGCTGAGGAGGCACAGCGACTCGGAGACGGCCGGCTGCTGGGCGGGACGCACATCAGGGTGTCCTTCTGTGCCCCCGGCCCTCCTGGAAGAAGCATGCTGGCTGCACTGATCGCTGCCCAGACAACGGTACTATGGAAAAGTTAGTGTACAGTGGCCACATGGTCAGTCATAGGAATCACTGATATGGAATTAGAATTTCATCGCAATATCTAGCAGCACTACTGTGATAACAAAGACTATTAAAAAAAAAAAATAAATAAGAGTTTATTTTTAGGTAATAGTTTTGCAGGATGGTGACTGCATGGCACAGCATTCATACTGTCACAAATATTCTTGAAAAACATTCTAATCTGAAATGGGCTTCAGGATGCTGCTTTCTTAAAAAAAAGTGTGATTTATTTGACCAAGCTGAGCACAGCAACTGCTTTTTATCTAATATTTTCAACTCTTCTTATTTATTGATGTTTGTGGAGAAAATATCAAAATAAAGTTTCTGATTATACTTTCAGTTTTGTTTTACTTAACATCACTAACAGAAATTTATCACAAAAAACTAAATCAAAATTCTTACAAGAGATTTTTCACAATGTATGACAAATGCCCACAACAGTTTTTGTGTTTTGCTGATGGTTTTTGTTCTTGTTCCTACCTACAAGGCTGTGAACCGGGGTAAAGGTCTCCTCCCTGACCCCACAACCATGCAGATCCTCACTGGTCTTAATAACCCTGCTACTCTCAAGATGCTGCTCAACGCTTTGTCACAGGGACACAAACAGGGTAAGCAGTCCTCCGCCTGAGCTCTTTATCGGTTCATTTTCAGTTTATTGATGGTGTTTATTTGCAGGTCTCCTCGGAGTGGCCCCTGCCATCCCACTGCTGCCCAACCCCGCCCTGTCGGCGGCCCTGCTGCAGCTGCTCCTTCAGAACCAGGCTAAGGCCCAGCAGGTACCCTTATCTTTTGGCCTCTGCCCTGATGCCATCTCTCCTGCTGCTCCTTCATCTTCTGTTTGATTCATCTTCACCCCTCCTCCTCCTCTCTGTTCTGCTCCTCTGTGCCATTAGCAAGCCTTTCTGGGAAATCATCTTCTCTGGGCTCAGGTGCTGCACAGTAAAGAGAAAAAAAAAAATCCTTGTTGTGGTTTGTGTGAGTGATGATGGTGTGTGAGGTGGAGGCTGGAGCTTGATGGGTTCCAGCCGTTTTTTAGGTAAAAAGGGACAGATTTGTCGTGGTCAGTAAGCTTTCTCAGGAAGAGTGATGGTTTTCTGAGTGATGCTGTGGGTTTGCTTCTCTATTATACACCTGGATTGTCAAACGCTGATATTTGAGGGAGGAGTTGGTGAGTGAACTTAAATGCTGTTTTTAGTGTGTTGCTGTGCGTCTGCAGTTTTTTTTTTTTTTTTTTTTTCTGAGCGCTGCAGCCATGTTGGGTGACCCTGTGGTAACGTGGGTCTGTCCTTTGGCCAGCAGGCAGGACTCATCGGGGACAATCCTCTGGCTGCTCTGCCTGTCCAGCAGGGAGTCCATCTGCTTGGAGAGCTCCCTCAAGGTTTGGCATCTTTCACTTCCAGCCGGAGCTCCTTGAGCGACTAATGACATGTTTTTGCTTTTCATCTGATTATAAACATCTGTACCCTCTTAATCATGCATCACACTTCTAGCGTTTGCCAGTGCTGAAATATTCTGATTAATCAGTTCTAATCATACTTTAGGAACCAGCGTTCCATAGTGGAACAATACTGAATAGCTTGGGTCTTAAATGTATTCATATCCTTTAAGCCTTTTTCTTGAATGTATTTTTCTGTGATCTTGTGATAGAACAACAATGACTGGCATAACTGTGATTCAGAAGGAATTTATTTTTTTTTTGTATTTGAGACGTTCTTTAAGCTGATGTGCCAAAGTTAACGTCTGTGCAACCAATTGCACTCAGCAGTTCATTGGATTGTTGGTGAACATCATTAAGACCAAGGAGCACAGCATGGATAAAAGTTGTAGAGATGTATTATAATTTTTGTTAAAGAGACTTGGGTTAGAAAATGATATTGAACTTGGAGCATTCAGTGGAGCACAGTCCAGTGTGCTCCATTGGTACCAACTGGAACATATCCAGAACTGGAAAATATCCTTATTTTCCAGTTCTGGATACGGATGGGGGGGGGGGGGGGAGAGAAGGAGGTAGGGACAGGACTACGCAGATATACTGTCGTAGCAGCGGGGAAAAAAACTGCGCCGAATTCACATAAAAGTTTGAGA
>CAEGAE010026316.1:0-31233 GCA_903067095.1 Girardinus metallicus
GTTCAGTCTATCCGCTCACCTGTATAAATACTCCCGCAGCCTCTTCCCAATGTTCAGCTGCCGTAACTCCAGGCATCGCGCCGGTCATTTTAAAGATGCTTATTGGTCCCGCAAAACGATGAAAACCCGGGCATTATCATAAATCAATAAAATCCCCCCTGGCCGAAGCTAAAACTTTGCTTTCGTCAAAAACTCAAAGGCTGAAGTGAGAGCGCTGTGCAACGCAAGTAATGTTCCTGCCGGAACACGGTGCACTAAATAATAAAACATAAATTAACGACGCTTCGAGGCAGGTAAATTTTCCTGAGGAATTTTAATAATCGAGGTTCTCGAATCAATCGAGGAATCGTTTCAGCCGTAGCCGAATTTCAAACAAAAAAGCACAAATTGGAGCTAAATTAAAATGGAAACAAAAAAAAACAAAAAAATCAACGTGAGCGCAGCATATACACACACACAAAAAATAAAAAGTTCTGTGTTTATTTTTATTCCTCAGGCACTCATCTCTCTTTGCATGAGCGCATTACCCGGCACACCGTCACAGCATGCCAGCGTGTGAGCGAGTATGTGTGTATCTGACGATCAGAGAATAACGTTACCCCTAAGGGGTCGCACCTCTCTCCATTCTTGCCCTCCTCCCTTATACGCTCCTCTCTGCTCTGCGCCTGCAGGGATTTCCTTTTTCAGTTCAGAAGAGATGTCAGACCTGTTCCACCATCCCTAGCAGAGGCCGGACTCTGCCCTACATTCACTGAACATCTGGGAAACTCACCGCATCAACCTCATTTTAAGATGTCAGGGTCATGTGGGGTTTAGTGGGGGAACATCTGATCAAAATATCTTAAACTTGAATATGAGTATTTTTATCCTGGTCAGCAGCAGAGATCTGAGCATAAAGTTAAGGCTTTCACGCAGGGTTCTATGTTTTAGCTGTTCAAACACAAATATAAAGCAGTAAAACTCAGTTGCACTCAAAGTTCACCTACAGTTGTGGTTCATGTCAGTTCAACGTTTAATAAAGTTTCCAAATCAAAATATGAATTAAAGCATGTGGTGATGAGAAAGCTCCCTCTCAGTCTGTAATTTTACAAATCACATGTCTCTGACCGGTCTGGACCAAAAACAGAGACACGTGATGAGTGAAACGCGTGCAGAGGAATTTTCATCCTGCTGTCTAAAATGGTAGCGGTGGACAAAATGGACTTAGAATTTTAGCGCAATATTTTGTAGTGCTATTCCGATAATAAAAATCATGATAAAAAATTATTTCTTATTTTTTAGGTAACTGTATGTCTGTAACTGCATAGCACAGCATTCATATCTCTTCAGGACACCACATGCTTAAAAAGTGTTATTTCTATCTCTACAACGGCACACTGGCTGCATTTAATCAGATCTTTGAATTTACTGGTACTTATTGATGCTTCGTGGGTATAGGAAAATAACATTTCCAAACGTACTGCCCATTTTGTTTTTACTAGAAATTTTTCATGATAAAAGATAAACGGTATGAGCCACAGAAAGGTGTGACCTGATTATACCAAAACTGACTGCAAAACAAGTTAATCTTCAACAGGAAATAACCCAACATATTACCTCACCTTCACATATTTCAAAAATCCAACAAGAAATACTACATTGGAGATTTCTTAAAAATACATCTACGCTGGACGGAAAGCACACAGTTGGTAGAAAGCGAGTTTTTGCTCTGTAAACGGCAGCTTTTAAATACAGACTTTAAAAATCACTTCTGACTGCAGTTTTAACTTGATGAAATGCCTTTTTGGCTCAACGCAGCTTCACTGAAATCAAAATTTGGAACAAAAAAAAATCCTCACTTTTTGAACTCTTTTGGCTTATTTGAGCCTTTACATACCCTGTACTTGCTAATTGAAAATCCAAAAGGTGACAGCAGATTTAGTTCAAATAGACTATTTTCAATCCTAAACAAAATCCCACAGCTCACCCGCAACTTTCTGATCTAATCTATCCTACGGAGAACTCAGGTTGAGGTTATTTATATCAGAACGGAGTTCAGAAAATAAAATCGTCAGTTACCAAAATTGCAGAGAAATACAGAAGCAAGGAATGTGAGTAAGATCCACAGACAGGAGAGAAAAGCTCCCCAACAGGGCTTGAAAGGGACTAAACCAGAGAGGTCTTCCCTGCCACTTTCACACATTAGAATATTAATATTTATGAGACTTCCTGTCCCCAACCCCCCCTCTGTTTTTCCCTCAGACGATTTGAACATGAAAAACTTGAAAAGCGTAAATTCCAGGAGTTGCGTATCACAGTTTGACCTGGAGCCACACAGCAGACACCAGCCATGACAGACTCGCTGTTCAAAGCAGGCGGGAGCTTCTTTCATCACGGGATCCTGGTGTTTTTTGTGTTTTTTTTTTTGTTTTTTTTTTACTACAGTGTGACACCACCAGCCCATGCCATCTGCCTCTTTGGAGAAATCTGAACTTCAAGATGTGCCTTCCTGCTTGTGCGTTGTTTTTAGGTGGGCTTCACAACCAAAGCCCAGCATTGTGCAAGCTTTAGCTGCTAATCAGCTTGCCGACTGCTGTTTACAGCCAAACCTCGAAGTGTGGCGCAATGTTGAATATTCACTGTTAAACTGACAAGCCAGGACCAGTTGGGAACCCAGCCAGGATTTCCCCCCTCTGAAAACACAAACCCATAAATCAATCTTTTTTTTTTTTCCCAGCCGGTGCAGAGGCGGACCAACCAGCTTACATCCTCAAGCAACAAATCCTGAGCAGCAACAGTTTGGAGGTTTTCCAATCATTCTTGAAGCAAAATTTAAATAATAATTGACAGAAATACAAATCAATACATTGATTCTGTTTATAAGACATTCATTAACTTCACCCATCTCTGTTGCTATCCACATCTGTAAAATAATTTTTTTTTAGAGCGCCGATACCACACTGGCAAAAGTCCTTCATCCTTGGCTTGGCAGGACTTCTGACGGCGCCAGCCGGCAGCGCCATGCAGGCCTGACCCCTGCTGCTGCAGCTTCTTGCTGCGCTGGGGGAGTAGGGCTGCCTGCCTCCCTGACAGTGGGCCAGGAGGCTGGGGAGGAAGCCCCAGGTAGGCAGGACCTCCAAGAGTGGGGAGCCAAGAAACAGGGGAGACAGACTTTGAGCATTACAACACATCGAGGATAAACTTAAGAAGAAGTGAGGGGAAGTGGTGGAGAGGGGTCATGGACTGGTAAGCAACAAGAGGGAAGATCCAGAGATGAAAAAGCAGTAAAGAACGGAAAAGCAGAGATGTGTGGCATGAAAATGGAGAGAGAGCGAGACAAAGAGGCTTGAGGGCAAGCCGGGCAGCAGGAGATGACAGAAGCGTCTTGTTATGACTCTTTTTGCTTTTTTTTAATGCCCCCAAGCATTCAGCACAACCTCAAAGCCCTAGGCCAAACTCAGAGACCAGGGAGACCACGGGAAACCGCTGTGAGTCAGGGTACAAACAGCAAGGGAGGCAGAGGAAAGACTAAAGGGACATCTTGCATGTCCTGGATATAAACGAGACCAAGTGAAACGAAAATGAAAATGACAGAGTGGATTTCATAAAAATGTATTTCAAAGTGATTTATAAGTGCCAAAACACCATTTAAGATTCATGAAACTGTCGCTAAAACTGATCAAGTGTTTCTATGTCACAATTTAAGATCCAATAATGGTATAAAAATACGCTTTTTTAAAATTTAACAGAGTTCAGAAGGGCGAGTGGAAATGTTGCTGAGATGAATCATGGGGTGGACTGCCACTGCGTCGCTGTATCCAGAGTTTAATGGCAAGCACAAATTAAAGCCAAATCTGATTGGTAAACGTCTGACTTGAACCAAAAAAAAATGTTGTATAAGGAAACACAATAGTTTATTATTGACATCGGTTTTGGATTATTTTTTTTTGTAAAACTAGGCCGATAACCAAATTTTTAAATCAATCTTGTTGACATTTGTGTTTGAGTTTTCATCATAAATCTCTTTGAGTTTTCCTGCCAGTTCCAAATAACTGTAAATCGAAACGCCGACAGGAAGCGTTCTCCCGCTTTACAAACTACTAGTGTTGCTTTAAACGTCATAATAACTACGCCCAAATGTCACAGCAGCAGACAACACTGTGATCAGGTCTTTCCTGTTGGTTGAGTGGGTCACATTATCAGGACTGCACCAGCAGTAGCCATAAGAGTCCGACTTTCGCTATGAAATGGATGAAAGCCCAAAGATTGTTTGAAAAACAACTTTGTCTGAATGTCTGCAGTCTGGCACTGATCAACAAATTCAGGGTTTTCTTTCTAATGCAGACGCAAATAAAATAAATCCACAAAATGTTTGAATGTGAATAACTAGGATTCATTAGTACAAATCGTTTGTACCCCATTCTGATCCAAACCATTTAAAATTGGTTATTTATAGGTAAAGTCTGAATCTAATACGACTTTATAGTGAATTAAATTGCTTCTCTGCATATACTTGAAACTGCAGTAAAAATTACATATTACATTTCGTTCATATTACATGGTCTATGTTAGTATTGTGACTGTTCGCCATTTAGCTCCCTAAACAGAATTTTTCAGGACACTGCAGTGCTTTTTTTGCTTGAATGCAACATATTTTGACAATCTTTTCACAATTGATTAGCTTTCTGAAGACTAAAGCTAGAATCCTGCTCCTCAGTTTGGATGCGTTAATTCCATTTTTTTTTTTTTCTGCTTATTTTGTTGCCACAGTAAAACAACACCTACCGGAAATGTTTTTCTCCTTCATAGTCTTACGATATTGCTTTGATCGTCATAGAATTTAATGAATAAGGAAGCTCTTGATTAAAAAGGGAACTTGGATTTATGCAACTTTGTGTTTCTTCCTGTTGCCAATTGGAACTACAGTACATTGAGAAACCTCAAGATATTCAGTTGCATCAAGTCCTGAATATGAAAAAAATCAAGAGTGAGTGTTAATGTGGAAATACAAGGGCAAATGTTATTTTTAAATAAGAAAAACTAAAGTTTTCAGTAAAACTAATATTACTTTAGAAATTTAGCTGTATATTAAAAATTTTTTCTGTCCTCATGATTCATGACATCTTTAGTATTACTTATTATAAATAGTACAAAAATAGAAAAAAAAAAAAAAACCGTTCCGAGCATTTTACACTGAAAACAGGGCGGCTAAAACAGACAATCTGTCAAAACATGCAAATTTTTGTTCTTCTGCAATAAATCCTGTGTGAGACATTTAGTCTCATTTGTGGTGAGCCTGGAACAAATGCCCATAGCACAATCAGCAAGAAACACAGAAATGCAGATTCTTTCTGCTCACGAGTGCAAAATCATTTGGCTTCTGTCTCATTTCATGACAAATGTGTGCCATCACTGATGTGGTGTTTGCAGTGGCATAGAGCATCTTGCAATTATTCAGTGAAAGTGAACTGATCCTGAGGCATTTGGATATTTTGCATTGGGTATAATGAAAAGTGATGGAAAGAAAGAGGAAACTCCAGAGTGATAGCCGGTTTAAAAAAAAAAATCCCAAAAAATAGGAATCTGCTTCAAAGCTGTTAAACTACAACAACCACTGAATTGAAGTCTGCCTTTTTCTTTCCCTATAATGGGACACATATTGAAAATGTTGGGAATAGGCCTGTCACAATCATCAATAAATCAATTAATCGCATAATAAATAAAACAAACCCAAAATTTTCCATTGGCATAATTTATTTGTTCTCTCTTTCTACCAAAAACTGGATGATAAAAGTCTTTGGTGCTTTGGTCTCAACTAGACATTTTTGAAGGACAATTTTGTTTACAGAGACTTCATACATCATTTCATTTGTTGTTTTTTAATTTATTTATTTTGGATATTTAAAATGTCTTCCAGTTCCAGTGTTAACGTTCCTTAGAATTTAAAGTTTGTTGATCTTTGAAAATGTGCTCTTGCATTATTACTTAAAAATGGTCTCAAAACAACAATATTATCATTTATTGCGATAACTTCTGGAACAATTTATTGTCCAGCAAAATTTGTTATGGTGACAGGCCTCGGTGGGAATGGGCCAGCAGATTATATTTTATTTTTCTGTTTGCGAATTTGCGTTTAGCAGATGTTTGTTTACAGCACAACTTACAGGTGAGGATATAGTGGAATCCCGCCTATTTGCGGTTTTGTGTGGAACATGACTCCAAATTACTTGCGAAAAATTCATCTATTACCCGATATTTGTTTCGTACAGTATTTAAAAAATATTTGACAGAGAATGCAGCTTGTGAAGCTACAATGGTGGAGTGGTAGCTGACGCAGTGGATTGGTATTTGCAGCCAATCCAGGAGAGCCATTCAGCTTAGTTGTTGCTGATTGGCTGCACTCTGAAGAGGAGAAATAAGAACGACAGTGGATGTTAGCTTCTGAGGTAGTGCCAAGATAGCTTATATTGTGTGAATTAATGCATATTTGGTGTTTAAACTATTAAAATAGAAGTATTTTTAGAGAGGGTCTCAAGTATTTGCAAAATTTTAGATATCTGCAGGCTAATATGGCTCCTAACGCCCTCAACATTCAGGAGAGGACAACTGCTGTTGTGCTAAGAGTCCATCATAAGACAGGCTAGGAGATGGGACAATGGAAACCACAGGTGAAGAAGTCCAGAATGGTTTACTGAAATGTAGAACTAGAAGATTCTGGACTTAAAGGTAAAAGGTTCTGCTTCTTCTGTTGATGTTATGGTTTGAGAAACTCGTCTATCTAGAAAAATCTCCGACCTTTCTTTAAACTCCTGAGAAAGTAAAACTTTGCTCAGCTTAAAATATAATTTAACTTTTAAGTTCTTAGAAAGTCTTAATAGCAAGTAGAGTGTCTGTTTATAATTTTGCTCAATTGGTTCATGCTTCTTTTGCTTCCATAAATCAGCAGGAAATGGAGCATAGTAGGGCTGAAACAATTCCTCGAATGATTTGAGTACCTCAATTATTAAAATTCCTCGAGGAAAATTTACCTGCCTCAAAGCTTCATTAATTTATGTTTTATTATTTAGCATAGTGTGTTCCAACCGGGACTTTACTTGCATTGCACAACGCTTTTCACTTCCGCCTCTGAGTTGTTGACGAAAGCTAAGTGTCATTATCATAACATCCAATTTTCAAGTTTGGCCCGTGGGGATTTTAGTGATCCATGATAATGCCCGGGTTTTCATCGTTTTTGGGGGACCAATAAACATCCTTAAAATGACTGGCGTGATGCCTGGAGTACGGCAGCCTTTCTCCTCCGGGAGCTGCTGGTTCAGAGCGAATGGCGGGAAGAGCGCTGCAGGAGTATTTATACAGGTGAGCGGATAGACTGAGCACCACGGGCTGCTGAGTAGTTGATGCTTATAGCGCAAGTGTGGCTTTACGGACGAACCGCACAATAAATTTCATATCATCCTGATCTCAACAAACGGGAGGCGGTTATCATCGTGGCAGTACATGGCTGGTAGATACGTTTCTGAGTGTGATGAACGAAGGTGTCAAATCCCATTGCTAACATAAACACAAAAGCTATAAATGGCTGGGCAAGGCATACCTGTCAAGTCTCCCGTTTTGGCAGGGAAACTACCATTTTTTATTACCGTTTTTTATCCCCTTTCCCGCATTTTTTTTAAACCACTTTTCTGTAAATATCCCGTACTGCTCTCCCCCTGGGTATTACGTTCGTACCCTAGTCTACTGTTCATATCTACCCCACCACATTACGTTCGTTTGTTCCTACCGTCTATCTCCTGGTCTATTTCGTCCCTCAAACCCCGCATCATATAGTCGTTCGTTTGAAGATGAATACATTAACTAAAAGCTAGGGTACAGACATGTTTTATAAACGTATTTGTGAGCCTGCCTCTTTATTGTTAACTTGAAATATAATTTCAGATTTTTGTATAAATTTTCTTCAGCTTAACTTAGAAAGTGAGCTATTATTGTTACAGGTAAATTTTCTAAACTACAAAAAAAGTAACTGTTAGGGATGCTCAAATGTGAAAAATTGGACTGATGTTGATATCTGATAGTAACACTGGTGTTATGCCAGATTTACCAATATTTTATTTTATCTATTTTTTTATCCGTTTACTCGATTAATCGTAAGAATAATTGATAGATTATTTGATTTCTAAAATATTCGTTTACAACAGCCCTAGAGCATAGTGTGATTTGATAAAAATCTAGAACCACTTTTATTTAAATGTGAATGAAAAATGTGCTATTTACGTCTCAACATATATGTCACTTTGTAGTTTGCAGGTGACTCTACGAATATAAATAGATACTTTAAATAAAGTAGGACTTACGAGCCAAAAACAAAGCCAATCTTGTCAAAAAGGTGTGAACAAAACAAACAAAACCCAAGTCCTTTGCTGTAGAATAAAGCGCTGACACCGTACGGTCATAACAAAAGCAGAACAAGGGGCACTGAAAGCGTTTTGTTCGACTTTGAAACAGGTCTGAGGTCAGTAATTTTTGTGTTTGCATGTCTTTGTAGTTTGTTTTCCTGAGGGCCTGATGAGAAGAAGCAGCAATGCCAGACTTAAGTTAGCACCATTCACGTGACACGAGGAGCTCCGAGGCATCGTCCTAGGATATTTGGATGCTTGAACCATCAATGACCCTGCATATAATAAAGAGAGATGGATATGAAAAATATTGACAGGCTGCCTGTTTGAAAGGAGTGCAAGAAGCTGCTAAGACAACCCACATTCTTTGCCAAAGACCTTCCTGTAAACTCTAACCAAATAGAGTTGGTGATGGAAAGAATTTTTTTTTTTCCAATTTATTAGTGTCCGTTTTATTTTATCCACATCTTTTCTCATATATCTTCAATTATTCACTTGCTTCTAATGTACCAAACAACCATAAACTCTGCATCTTAAATCAACCTGAGAAGTGATCTCAACTACATTTTTTTCCTGGTGTAAAAAAGCTTTACCGAGGTCTTTCACATCATGCAAACGACAGTGTTTAATGTAGCCAAAAAAGGCCTCAGGAAGCATCTTCCTTCAAATACACTTTACAAAAAGAAAAAGAGAGCAACATTTTTTTGTTGTTGTGCTCCGTGAAAACCCAAAGGCAAGATGACTGTTAAATGTGGTCAGATGACAAATGTCTCATCTGATCTTTAATCCCAGCAAGAGGCCAGCTTCAGGGCTAAAACAGGAAACTTTCACAAGACTGAGTGACTTGGTAAATTCCTCTATCCTAAATCATTACTCTGACTAAATACAATATCTATGCATGAAAGCATAGAGTTTTACATTTTAGTAGAAAAAAAAAATCAGGATTTGATACCAAATCAAAAATAAACCTCAAACCTTCTGCTTCGGACGCTCAGATTTGTAAATATGTCTTTCAATACACAATCACCAAAACATAACAGACATTATTTGACAATTTGAGTAAATTCTTTCAATGTGTTTAAAACGAATCATCAACTATACTTAAAGTGAATTTAAGTGTCTGCATAAGGACTTGATATCATGACTTGTCTACATAATCTAAGATGATTGTACAACATTGAGCGTGAGTTTCAAAACACAAGTTTTCTGCACTGCCAAAATATCGGTGCTATGGAAGCTGTTATCTCAAATTCTCATATGTTGAGGCCATCCAAAGTAAGCAAGTACGTCAATAATCTGTAAGTTTTAATAGTGAACAGCAAAACAAATACCACAAAGAAATGACACCCAGGAGAAATCTCTGAAGTTAAACAGGCTTCCTATCTGATAAGCGTTTAATCTCCAGAAAACATTTGAGCAAACTGAGCAAATATATTTGATTTTATTTCTGGAGATCATATTAATATCTAACTCATAATTCGGTTATGGAAGTTAGTTAATAGTTTCAGTTCCAATTATATTGATATGAAAGAAATAGATCATTATTCCTATGTTACACTGACTAAACTCAGGCAAATGTTTTAGTTTAGTTTTGTTTTTTTTTTAAGTTTTGTTGACTTGTAAATTTGAAAAGTAGATCTTTTGCAATCAAAAAGTGTCAGTTCAATTCCAGCTTTGATGTCAATGTGCCCCTTGGCAAGGCACTTAACTCCAAGTTGCCAATCAATCTGTGTATCAGTGTAATTATAATGCATTACATGGCATGAGTGTAAAGCCCATTGAGTGATTTCTATAACTAAATATAAATTCAGATAATTTAGTTTCAAACTCCATTTTATTTGTTTACGTTGCACCAGAGAAGAGACTTTGTGCATTTATCTTATTTAATAATATACAATAGAGGTGAAACCTTATCAAAAAATTTATTATTTTTGGAGAGAAAATGGGTAATTTGTATAATTAAAACTGAAGATCAATCAAATAACATAAATGTTGAAGGCAGCCACATGCACAGAAATGACAACTTTTCAAGTAAGGTGATGGCTTTTATCCGTTTCCTTCCATTTAC
Source organism: Girardinus metallicus (assembly GCA_903067095.1). NCBI lineage: Eukaryota > Metazoa > Chordata > Actinopteri > Cyprinodontiformes > Poeciliidae > Girardinus > Girardinus metallicus. The sequence goes on from CAEGAE010026316.1 coordinate 10,441, forward strand.
AAAAATAAAATAAGTTACTTAGACTCTACCCCAAGTAATTTATTTTATTTTTGTTTTAATTCAAACAGATCTGACTTAATTTATCATCATACATCCAGCTTACACATCCAAATAGCAGAGCGTGGATAATCATCTTGTGTTGCAAAAGCCTGTCAGATGTAATCCACCTGCCATTAGCTAAAACTCAAAGGGAGACATGGTGACAGAAATCCTTTCACTACAGAGACTGATGCAAACATTTGTCAGCCATTTTTCTGATCATCCGGTATATGACACATTCCTTGATGATCCAACTTCACAGAGGCAGCCGGCGTTCATCTCAATCACCTGACGACGCCGGCAGACTCCAGCCTGTTGTTTCTGACGATGATCAAATGTGGCAACAGAGGAGTGAGTAATAATTGGGTCAACAAGGTATGTCAGCTCCCACTAACTCCCGTTTGAATCATCCCTTCTGTAGCTGCAGAAAAACGTGCGACGCCTTCAATCTTTTTACTGTGATGGGCAGTGACAGTGGTATTTAGTTGGAGTCTGTTAATTTTCAGCTAAACTTTAGGCCTAATAGAGATGGAGCCGGAAGATGGAAAATAACTGATGTTTTTTGTTAGCTTAAGTTCATTTAAGCCATAAATTATTACAAAGTATACATGAGGCCTGGCTTTAAAGATATGGGGAAAGATTCTTACAATAAAACTACAGTAGTAAAACGTCTCAACAACTCAAGTCCTACTTCATGTTTTGCTCACATATCAGGTTTGCTGGTTAACTGGGGATAAGATCTCACACTTTCTAACATCATCTATTGATTGATTCTATTAATAAAACAGTTATAGATACACGTAAAGTGAACGCTTAGTCAGCATAACTGCTGTGGAACAAAACATTTATCATCTCATGAGTTTGACCTGCTTGTACATTTTCTGTATGAGCCTCCCGGTCCAGAACTTAAACGCAAACCCCCATGTTCTGCCATCCAACGTTGGAAAAGCAGCAGATGAAGCAACACCACAGTCAAAGAGCGTGCAAAACTTAGACAAACTAAAGGTTAGGATGCTGCTCTCCGTCTTCACAGTTTGCAGTTTTGGAAAATTACGGTTTCTCTGTTGACTTCGTAGATGATGAATAAAGAAAGTTCAGTCAAACAGAAGGATAATGTTGGCATTGTTCGAGAGCAATAACAAACTTTATTGCTCTTCCTACCGCTCTCATGCCTTATCCTATGATATCTTGTGCAACCTCTGTAGTTATGGGTTTAGGCTGCTAGAGAACAAACTGACAACTCTTCCTCGCCCTGCTACTTTCTTCTTTTACTACTCTGAGTTGAATTATTGCTCACCTGATATGTAATCACATAATGGTACCTGGAAAAAACAAGCTAGCAGTTCCAATATTTAAACAACCAGTCTGACAGTTCAGACAGTCAGAGTACCCAGAGAAAACACACACACACACACGCACACAGCAAGAACTTGCAAACTTCAGGACGCAGAACGTTTTTGCTGCAAGGGAACAGTGGTACCAACTACGCCACTGTGCAGCCTCTATTATTATCATCATCATCATCATCATCAGTACTATTATTGGTCTCAACTTCTCGCAAGTTTCGATGCAAATTGAGGAACTGCGCTACTATTTTCTTTTTCATTTTAAACAATACGCATTAGCTTTATGTCGATATGATTGGAAATATAACTGTCAAAAATATTGCTAATTATTAAACCAGGCATGGTGACGTTACTTTGAAGTTATAAAAACAATAAATACAACACAGTCGCGCTTTCAAAAAGGTAAAATGTGGTAAAATACATACTTTTTAAATCCACATAGTATTTAAGAAGTAAAACGACTTTATGTGGTTTTTGTCACATTTTACTTGATAGTAAAATGACAGTAAAAGTGAAGGCATGGCAAAAGAAGCAGCCGCTGTCATACGTCCATCACGTTTGCCTACATGGCTTTATTGTGATGAGTAGAGAGCAAAAGTTTAGTAAAAGTCACCTATAAAACTGTAATTTGTGTCTTTACGGGGTCTTTATTAACCTTCACTGAGCGTGTCAGCTGTGTAAATAACAGGGAAAGTTTATGAAGAAGCATGCTAGTTGGCTAACAGAAAAAGCTAACTAGCGAACTTTGTAGAACTTTTTTGTCAAGCGTCAAACTTAAAGCAAACAAACTAATGGTAGTTAAATATTAGTAACTGTTATAGATCCCCAACATCCCCGTTAAACAAGTGACAACAGTTTCCAACATGTTAAATAGCGGTGGTTGTGCTCCAGGAGTGGACGGTGTCAGTACTCACCAGGAAGTGGGACTCTGTTGCTAAGCTATTCCTCCTTCACGTTAAGTTTCCTCCGATGGTTATTATGGCGCTCGTCTTTGTTGTGACTTTCCCCGTTTCTGTCCAAGGTCGCAACAAACCAGTGAACTCGGCGGACCTCTGTTCTTGCGTGGCACTTTGCCTGTCCTACAAAAAGTTTTTTCTTCCCCCCACAGAGACTGGCTGTGCCGTGGAGTCAGTGGAGACGTGTTTTCAGCCAGAAGGCCCCCCTCATCAGCTCACTGCTGCTCCGTCAGCCGCTAATGTAAACAACGCGGTATTCCCGCAAGGCAGCTGTCAAATACCGCGAGATTCAACACAGATACTCTAACTCTGGAGTGTCCAAAATGCGGTCCGGGGGCCTTCTGCGGCCCATGGACTTATTTTGTGTGCCCCCAAAACACAATTAAGGAATAGTAGACATCTGGTCTGCCAACATAGACAGTCTATGCAGATGGAAACTTTTTTTTTGAATTAGAGTTATGTTTTTTTACTGACGAACTGAAATCTTAAAATGGAAAATGTTTGGCTCAACACATAGAATTTATCTTTTAATAACAATGTCTTTGATTTTTTTTTTATTCCATATTACATAGGATCCAAAACTTACTTTTAAATGTTGCTTTTGCTGCTGAGAATAAACTGTAAAATAAAAAGCAATTAACCCCCAGAAAAATGTGGTATCTACTGTTAAATGGGTTAGACAACTCTAACCCATTTATATCTACTTTAATTTATTTATAATTTCCCTAAAAAATACTACTTTATTTGTTTCAATATAATATTATATGTGTAGTTTTAAGCTGTGCTAGTTAAATAACAATGGAAAAGATTTAGCATCTTTTTGGCCGAAGTGGTGAAATGTTTGGACACCACTGCTCTATACTGTCAAATCTGAATTTCATTTTCATTCTGGCCCAAATACAAGAAGAGAATCTTAAAGTTTTTCTTGTTAGAATAAACCATAATAAAAATTCCCAAAAAAGAAACATGTAGTTTGGAAATACTTTATTAAAACAACTGAATAAATCAAAATCATATCGTTTTATGCCCATTTAATTATGAAGTTTATAATAAAATAATATCTTTACAATGAAGTATTCCACAGAAAGAAAACTAAGTAAGTAGATGAAACAAACTAAAACAAACTTTTGCTGCATTAATGCAATGACTTGAAAGAGTCTTTACAATTATTTAAGCTATCCACAATTTTTCACTTTACAAATACAAACCTCAATATCTTTTATGGTATTTTACGTGATGGACCGACACAAACTAGCAGCATAATTTTAAAGCAAAAGAATGGTTTGTATTCAGAATCATTTACAAGCAGAAATCTGAACGTCCAACAATGTTTTGAAGAAAACTATACAATATACTACAACATTTTATTCTCCATGGGGATCAGTGGAGTATTTTGGAATTGGATTTAATTGTTTGTAAATCAGATCAAGTTTAGTCAGACTGGGAGAAGAAAATCAACAAACATCAATTTTTTTAGTTCCTCTGAAAATGCTTAATTATATTAAAATCTAAACTTTTATTGGTCCAATCCATTACATAAACCAGCTTTGATCTAAGCCATATTACTGTAGCTATGGCTGAATGTTTAGATTTGTTGCTGGTCAAAGGCGTTTTTTTCCAGGATTGTTCTGTATGTCCTTCTGTTCTCATCATCCATGATCAGCTTCTTTATCCATGAGAAACCCAAGCATCCCACAGCATCATGCTACCACCACCATGTCTCACAGTGGAAATGTGTAGATCAGGATGATGTGCAGTTTAAGTTTTCCAACATCCATAATTTAGCACAAAGTCAAAAGCTGTATTTTGATCTCATCAGAACATAGCACTTTCTGCAACATGTTTGATGTGTTTGCTACATGTCTGGCGGCAAACTTAAATGTGTGTTCGAGGTGCATGCTGTTCACATTTACTTTTATTTTATTTCTGCAGTTTAACAAACATAAATTTGATGTTTTGTGCAGTGAAGAAAACTTCAGGCTGTTACTAAAATCTGCAGGATTTAATTCACCATCACAGTGAACAGTTGAACATTTGAATTAGATCATATTTTCTTCATCTTTTCCTCTACTGACAGATAAACTCAGTCTGATTTTATGCCCATTTTAGAAAGAAGAGGATGGAAATCGTACTTTGAGTTGAACATGGTGAAGATGAGGTGGAATTAAGTAGAGATGAAGATGAGGAGCAGCAAGAATACTTGCCAGGAGAAAATGAAACTGGTGAGAATCAGGAAGATGACAGCCTGGCTGAAAACAGAGAGATAGGTACATTTAATACGATGTAACAGAGACAGGCAGTGTGGTTTCTACCCTCTTCTCTCTTAAAGGGCTCTATTCTGTAAAAATGCAAAAGTGACAAGCAGTGTTTGGTTCTTTGTGTACAAACATGACCAAAAAAGCTGAATGTAGTACTAACTTGAACTTGTTCTCTTGCAGCCAACATTAACTTGTAAATATTAAAGCAAAAGTATGATGAACAATTCTTTCAGAGATTCAGACAAAATAATTAATTTTATTTTGTATATTCGAAATAACTTGAATGGTAACTATTTCAAACTTTTAAACATTTTCAAAAATATCAATCAAATAAATGATGCGGAAAACGTTACACATGCGCTATTCACGTACAACAACCTCGGTCAACAACTAAAGAAAGACAAAAGAGGTGAAACTTCTTGTGTTTAAAGATATAAAATAACATCAGGAATATTTTTTTCCTAATTTGGATCCAAAGATATGTCATTTAGAATGATGTAAAGTAAAAAGACAAAAACAAAGAAAAAATGTATCTTATGATAAATGTTTTCACTGCTTCTCCTATAAGCAAATCCAAAGAAAAATTAAATTTAAATTGAACTGAAAAGTTTTGTAATCCAACCTTTCGTCATTAAGTGTATATGAGGAGAAAACATGTTGAGGGGGCATCTCGTAAAAGCTGTTTTATTTTGTAGTTATAATACACATGGTGAGCATGAGGTGCAACTTCTAATTTGAGATTTTGAGAGTAACATTTTGGAAGAAGTGTTTTTGCAGATTTGTTTGCATGGACAGGAAGTGCAGCAGCTGTTTCCAAATGGCTTCTTTTGCTTTGATAAAAGCTTAGATGCTGATTTCAGAGTGACAATCTAAACACCGGAAACACCTCTTTCTTCTTCTCATTCCCCGTTGTTAATAATCAACAAGTTATGCGTGCTTGTGTTTTTTTTTTTTTTTTGTTGTTTTTTTTTATCTTCCCTACTTCAGTAGCCGTTTTTGTTAACCTTACTGCAAATATGGAAAAGGGAGAGATGCCTGGAGTGTGGTACACCCCAACCTCCCACCCCCGTTTTTCTCCAACAACAGTTGAAGATTAAAAGAAACTTCTCACAGAAATCTGTCAATTCTGTATGTGAATAATGCTGTGTGGAATTTAATGGCATGAGTTATATTGAGTTTCCTCTACGCCCACATTTTCTTTCGACGAGATCAATGCAGCTCGGTGACAGATAGGGACGGTCTTTTGTATCTTCAAATTTCAGGTTTCTAAGGGAATAATTAGATGGATGGATGAAAAGTAATGCATGAGCCTGCACAGGGGAGCTGCACCCAGAAATCCTCTGCTTCAACACACGTGCCTCCACGCCTATTTGGTGGAAAACTGTTTAATAATCGTGTTGAATTTCCATTGTGCTAAAAGTGGCTCACTGCACTGATCTGCCGCTTTGAGCCAATGGCAAACTTTTTGTGTTCTTTTTGCAGATATTCCTTATTTAACAAAAAGGGTTTCTGTTTGATTCGGGTATAATTTTTAGCATGAAAAGTATCGTCATCTGCTTCATGCCGTTCCTTTTCAAACTTTCTGGTGTCGCTTGCAGGTAACCAGGTGAGAACAGGTTTTTCCTTCGGGGGAAACAGCAACGATGTAATCGTAGAGTTTATCCAGGCACTTCAGACATTTTACTGTAAAATGTGCCATTTACCTCCGATGTGTTGCACCTCTGTCATTCATACTTTGGGCCTTTTTGCAATGAATTTATGAGACTAGTAAAATGCACAAGAATGCAAACACTTCCAACCTTTTTTATCTATAAAACCACATTTCAAAACATTTGCCGATCAAATTTCCATCATAGGATGATCTACAGGATCCTCCAGATTTATAATTGCCCCTGTTGAAAATGTGTAAAAAGCCATTTTTTATTACAGTAGCATGATTTCAAACAGAAAAAATAAATCTAATCTATAATTTGAAGACTTTTATTCAATGAATTTATGAAGTAATGGTTTTTATAAAAATCAGTGGTTCCAAAACTAGTAATCCTGACGTTAAAAACAATGGGGACTTTTTTTTTTACACTTATACTTTACTTGACATTTTCATATAGATAAGAGAATAAATGAACTTCTAATTAATGAACCATTGTTTTCTGTTTTTTTTTTTTGTTGCATAAATATTCTGTTGCTCACAGATACACTTTTTCATCTCTTCAAAATGAGAAAGACAAGAGAACATGTCATCCAAGTAAGACTGATTTGTATTAATCATCACAACACAGATAATGGCTTCATGCTAGTTAGTCAAAGTGGTATAAAAGTATATCAATAAAAGGTAAAAGTGAGTAATGAGGAAGGTTTCACTATTAGAGAGCTGAGGCAGAGAGTAGCATCTTAAGGTTACCACATGCCCAAACAAATCTTTAGATCCTGTCTAAATGATAACTTGTCATTTAGGAGGATGGAAAGTATTTTGTTCAACCCTAAAGTATTTAAGCATGTGAAATTTGATAAACTCTACATACTAGGATGTTTACTGGAGACATGTGCTGCATGTCTTACCCCTCACTATTCTATGTTTCTGAGGGTTAAGGGTGAGAGGAAATGTCCTTGTAGCCCTTAGAATGGCGAACTAATCAGAGATAGACTCAGAGCAAAAGCTGCACTTCTACATCCTATTTCAAAAATGTATTTCATTTCTTTCAAAATGATGTCAACATAGTAAACTATTCTCTTTTCAGATGTCTAAAAATTTTAAACCAGTTTCTAGACTTTTTTTGTAAATAGTTTAACAGAATCTTGTTCTTGATCATCTAAACTCTAATTTAAACTCTGACATGCTTCAGGAAAAACACCAGTCTAGTTTTATTCCTAATCGTTGCACAGAAACTACACCGCTAAGGATTTTAAAATCCCTCAGGAAAATGGATCAGAACAAACCCTCAGTACAGATATTAGTAGACCTTGACCACATCATCCCACTAGACCAGCTCAGACAGACTGAAATCTCTGAAAGTGTCCTGAAGTGGTTCTACTCCGTCTATCTATTCATTGTCTGAAACACAAAGTTCCTTAAAATCAAGGCTAAAACCCAATTTGTTTAGAATTGCCTTGACTAATAAATGGAACATTAATTCTAGTTTGGATCACAACTTTCAAAATTTCTCATAATGTAGTGTTTCTTTTTTGTCTGTTAATTTTGTTAAAACTAGCTGAACAGGAAGAAATACATCCCAGATCATAAGGGGGAATGGAGAAAGATGCAAGAAAGATCAAATCAAGGGATTAAAAGAAGAGATATCCGGTTTGTTCCACTTTTTGTTGGTTTTATAGGAGAAGAAAACAGAAGCAGTCAAGTAGACTCCATAAATACAACATTAATGATAGGACACACAGGTTTACACAAAACTTTATTCAGTGTAGGAAAATATCAAAATATAAATTATACAGCATGCAGTTCAGTAGGATCAGTTTAAAATGTTGCATGATTTCATTCTTGTCACTTAGAAGGAGGAAAACAAAAAAGGAAGGCAATATATGTCAGAAAGATGTATCTGGAGATTATAGCAGGGAAACTGCAACATGAACTGAGTTGGAAAACTGCAAAAATATATCAGAATTATTATTAAATTTGATAAAATAATCACTCATGTTATTCCTATGTGTTTATTTTCTAAATAGCATCCTCATGTTTAGCTGGTTGGTTCTGAATGTCAGGCCTCCTTGTCTTGTAATTAAATATAACAGTTCAGTCTGGGCCTTCCTGCTGCTGAGTCTTCCAAAGTCTCAGTAGACCATTGGCAAATGGGTTTCTGCAAAGTATTAACAGCAAGAGTGCCAAAAATGTGGTGTACATGATTTCATTATTATTTTGTGATTGAATAAATGTGCTCAAATAAAATCTGAAATGAAAGAAATCTGCTAGGTTATGCTCCTGCAATAAGATATTAATTTAATTTAAGATTTCTTACAAAGTTTTATAGGGCAATGTAAATAGCTACATCATAAAATCTTTATTCAAACATGTTTTTCCCCCTCATACATTCAAAATTAGGGAGCAATACACAAAATTCCTGCAGAGAGAGACTAAAAACGTGTTTTAAAACTCTCAGAAAGCAAAGAGGATGTTGCTGTTTTCACACGTGTCATTTTATTTGGCTGTTTGTTAATGATGTGGCTCAGGGGTTAGGTATGTCTGCAGTGTGGTAGAGACAGAAGCTGCAGTCAAAGCTCCTGTGATCAGCAGCAGACTTCATAGAGACCAGCAGATGGAGGAGGGAGAAGCCTGCGTGCATCCTGAAGGTTTAGCAGAAACTGAGAGGTTACACTCCGCCGGTACAAAGATGACCTGTCACACGCTGAAACACACCGCACCAATGCAGACGAGCTTCCTTATGTGCCTCGCATAGCGCAGCCATCACAGGAACAGGGAACAGTGAGGCAGAGAGGGTTGGGGGCTGCGGGGGAATTACACCTGAAAATATGTGTGAAACGTCTCGCTCTGCATCTATCCAGCCCCAACTTAGAGTCAAACCTCACGTGATGATGCTCCCATCTCCATTCCCCCCCCCCTAATTAATGTTGTTTTGTCTTCAAAGTGCAATTGAAACCTGTAGTTATCGGCCTTGATCGCTGAAATCTCAAGGTTGTCGGGATGTGAGCTGTCAAATAACAAATAGATGTAAATATAGAATAACAGCACAACAGAGAAATGAAGGATTTACAGCATGCGGAGAGCTCCGCGCAAATGAGGCACAGGAGAGAAAGTGTGAGATAATGTGAAGGACAAAAGCTGAACATTGTTTCTGTTTGGGTCGTCTCATGGAATCTGTTTTGCAGGGACTGCTCGAGCATTTCCATCATATATAACAAATAGAATATTTTCTATTTCCTTTGGATCTTTCCACCTGTTTTGCATCATCCAGAGGGGCAGGCCTCAGTCTCTCACACACACATACACGCACACACACCAACAGTCAGGTTGTGTCTCATTCACATCGTCATCCCTCTGACATCTGTCTGCGTGTGTGTGTTTGAGTTAGTGGGGTGGTTTGTGTGTGAGGTGAGGTTAAATAGGCGCCTATCGATGGGAAAGGGGTGAAGTGAGGCGGAACTGGCAGAATATCACACACACGCACATATATGCTCAGAACCAGTGACAATGGGAATGACACCATCAGAGCAGCATGTAAACTGCAAATGTGACCCACGCCTCAGTGATCATCCCATACTTTGGCTCTGTCGCCTGTCACTCTGTGTGTATGGGACCTCAAATGTGTGCACAAGAACAATTCTTTGGTGGATGACCTAGAAAATAAGCTGGTCCCCATCCGATTGTAAAAATGTTGTAAATTACTGGATCACTTATCTGTTGTTTTCTCTTGTGTTGACTATTTCTGATGCCTTGCAAAGCCCTTTGACCCATTTCCCCATTTTATTTCATTACAACCACTTCAAACTTCAGCATATTTTAGACACTAGGCCAATTCAAATTAGTGCAAAGCCAAAAAGTGGGGGAAAAAATGCATAGTTTCCTGGTTTTGTTTACCAAAACATCTGGATACATATGTAGTCAGCTTGCTTTAATTTTATCATACTAAATAGAGTAGAAAATAAAATAAATGGTTTCAAAAGTTGACCAATTAGTAAATAAAATCCACGTGTGACTAATTAAATCCCAATAAATGCAGCTGTTCTGTTAAGGTCTCAAAGGTTTGTTAGTGAACATTAGTATTACCAAGATTAAGGAAAAGAGCAGACAGGCCTGAAATGAAGTTGGAGACATTTAGAACTGGTTAGGTTATAAAAACAATATCCTAAAGTTTGAAATTTTACAGCCAACATGTTTGATACAGTTGGTTCAGGGCCAAAATACAGACAGGAACTTACACTAGCTAAGAAGAAGGAGGAAACTTACAGGATAGAAAAACCTACTGATCTTATACAGGTGAACAAGTGTAGAGTAATAAGCAGTGGACCAGGCAGGGAAACAAATCATGTCACAGAGGGAACTGGCAAAGGACGGTGGAGCGTTAGCGTTTCCATTACAAATATGCTCAAAATTATGTCAACATTCTGCTAATGTTGAATAAACACAATTTCATAATTGCTGTTTCCATTAAATAAGAAACACGATTAAAATCATAAGCTTGTTAAAACCAAACCAAAACTCCCAATGTTCAATTCACGGTCTGAATATTGAAGGACTACAGCAGAACAGCAAACCTACCAAGACATAACCAGATCGATTTCTTTACAAATATGCACAAAACTTTGTCAATATTCCACTAATGTCGAAAAAACTATTTTCACAATTGAACGATGACACAGCAAACATGACAGAGGACACCAAAACTGAGCTGTTTCATGGTAAGCATGGTAGTGAAACATGGTGGTGGCACCATCATGCTGTGGTGGGGCTTTTTTTCATCATTGAAATTGATGCAGAGAAGATGAAGCAGAGCAATACTGGAAGAAAACCCATCAGAAGTTTCAATAGAGCTGAGGTCGAGGCCAAAGTTCGCCTTCCAAGGAATGGATGAGATAAAAATAAATCTCCATGTTTTGGAGTCATCTAGACATACATTTAAATAAGAAACTTTGGTGAAACTTGGAAACTATTTTTCACAGATTCAACTCAACTTGATGGAGTCTGAACTGTTTGTCAAAGACAAGGGAGCCGTAAACCAGAAGACCTGCAGCTGTCAAAACTGTTTGGGCAAACTTTTAAATCAAATCGCTTGAATCCATTTGCATGGCAAACCTGTAAAATAAAAAAAAAAAGATAATTCTTCTCCCTGTTGTGCATTACTTTGCAAAATAGAATAGATTGGAGTTTGTAGTGATACTGTCAAAAAAGGTTCAGGAGGTGTTCTTAATTTGGAAACCACTAGATTCATAAAGTCTGCTGTTTAAGAACAACTACAAGCCATATAACACATCTGTACTAGTTTACTGTCAATACAAAAATCTCTTAACATTTAAAAAGCATTACCATAGATTTATCTGTCACTACATGTGCTCTGCTGAAGGGTTTATGAATGTTTACACAGCATGAACTGGTTTATTAAGTCACAAAAAGTGAAAACTAATGAGGCGTCAGCTTCTTGAATGACAGTCTCATTTAATGGTGGGATATTTAAACTGCAAATTCAAATTCAAAGTGTTATAGGGAGGAGTAAGTCTAGGGGTAAGTCTAGTTAAAGGATCTGCAACCCTTTTTATCTAAATCCAGCTGAATAAAATAAAACTTAAGAGCTTTTTTTAAAAAAAAAAAAAAAAGAAAAGAAAAGAAAGAAAGGCCACTTTGATATTTTTTGACATTTTTTTAAATAAACATCAAACATATGGCATTTGTTGTCATATATATTTAATTTTAGCGTTTAAGGTAAACATGAAACATACATTTTCTTCTATGGGATGTTTATATTTGAGGAAGATCGTTTAAAAAAATACACCTGAAAATAGTTTCAAAACAAATTACTAGAAAAATAGACTTTTGTGTCAAACACTTGTGGAAGTTTGAAGAAATTGCTCCATTAAAAAACAGAAAACAACTAAAACCTGCATTTGTTACATTAGTTTGCTTTTTATCATTTATTACGACCCTTTGTGGAGAGTTCAAAGAGCTACTTGCGGCTCCAGAGCCACAGGTTGCAGACCCCTGACCCAGAAAGTTTAGAAATCCCTTGCTAATTCCCTGTGTTTTTATTTCTGCAGCTGCATTCAAACTGATGAACAAGTTGTTGTTAATGCACTGTGACCTCAGTTAACCTCCATCCAGAGCTGCATCTTAAACAAATTTAAGCCAAAGTGGCATTTAGGGAAGGTTTTCCTGTTTCCTTTTATCTGCCACGTTTGTCAGGATCAGCTGAGATTTATGAACAAACTCTTTGTGTGACAGAAAATATGCTGCCTTGTCAGCATTGTTTTAGTCCACAGTATACAGCTGTCATTTACTGTAACAGGAAGAGGAGATGAGAGAGGAAGAGGAGGATGTCAGTCAGCAGAAGGACGCTGTTCTTACCTGTTGCTGCTCAATACATTGCCGTGCATGTCCTGGATTTTATATTGAATGTAGCTGGTGTCAGGCAAACATCTGAAATTATTTACCTTTTTAAGTTAAAGGACCAGAACACATTAGGTGTGCAAATACATAAACACGTTTTTTATTTTTAAAAAAAAACAAACAAAAAAACAATACTTTGACTGGAATATAGCAACCCTTATGGCAAAACAGAGCTGGATCAAGAAGGTAGCCTTAAAAAAAAACATTGAAGATAAAATACATTCCAGCGAGAAGCAAAGCTCTGAATTTCTTGCCAGCGTGGATTCATGACGTTGTCCAGAATTTCCATGCAGCAGCTCCAGAACCCGGAGCAGGGGCTGGCTGTGTTTGTTTGTGTTTCTGCTTCCATCTGGGCTTCCCGTAGCTGTGTGGTGTCAAACCTGCCCACCTTCCTCCCATCAGACCCGAGGAACACAAGCCCTGCTGCCACGGCGCTCAGGCGCCCCGGCGGCTCGGCTTTCCTCTCGGACTGACTGAAGCGTTTCCCCACATTGTTGGAATCCAACACCAGCCTGTTTACTGGTGTGGCTTTCTTTTTTTTTCTGGCTCTTTCTTTATTTGAAATGCAAACCCAGCATTTGTGCCACACAGCGTAAACCCCAAACCTCTCGCTTTGCAGATTCAGATACATTTCTGTAAATCAGAAATTGTGCTCAATTTCAACGTTAAAATGTTAATAAACAAACCTCAATTTAACACTCCAACTAATATACATCACGTAAATATTTCTGTTTTATTTGATGACTATGGTTTATAGCCAATGAAAAGCCAAAATTCAGTTTTCAGAAAATTAAAAGACTACATAACAGCAATAAAAAAGGATTTCTAGAACAGAAATCTCCACAGTAGAGACTGTACACTTAGTTCTTGATCGCTCCTTTTGCATGAATTACTGTATTAATGTGGTGTAGCATGCAGGCGGTGGAGATGGTCTGCAACATCATCATCACTGTCTGTAAGATCCTCAACTTGGATTACCTCTCCACTCTTCCTCCAGACTTTGGAACCATGATTTTAAGATGAAAAACCAAAATAGGACTTTGGACCAGTGAGTCCAGTCAGTCCAGTTCTGTTAAACGCTTCAGGTTCAGCAGTGGCTTTGCACTAGTGATGCCCATGTCCTGCATATCCTAAATCAGTGACTCCAGCTGCCTTGTTAATCTACGTAAATCCATTAAATGAGCTTTGCACTTTTTCCTTCTGCTTAATTTTCCATACACACAGCAGTCTGTGAACTCCCAGCTTTTTCTTCAAAGATATTTTTTGACTTACCCTCGTCGCAGATGTCTGCTGGACACCTGAACATTAAAGTTTTTCACAAAACTTTGCTATATCATAGAAAACTGATGGAATAATAATCTTGTAAGAAATTGATTTTTTTTGGTTGTAAGCCATAATCATCAAAATAAACAGAAGCATCTCAAAGTATAACCACAGTATGAACCTGTGAACCTTGATATAAGTTTCACCTTTTCCAGTTAAATTACCAAAATAAAAAAATGATTTTTAAAATATTCTAATTTATTCAGACACAGCTGTCCATTCACTGTACATCACATATCATGCTGAAAACAAAGTGCTTTTTCACCTTTATTACAAAAACAATTATTTCTGCAATTGCATGACTCATATTTCAAACAGCTTTAAGCAAAAAACTGATGCTGAGAAGAAATGTAACTGATGAAGAACCTCAAGTGTGAGAACCAAAAATATTCAGGAACGTTCTGAGACTCACGAGAGAAACACTGCTTTCACAAATAACCACAGTTATGAGCTAAGAGAAACCAAGAATGCATTTTTCACCCTTTACAGATATAAGCTGAATGTCAAGAACAAATAAGCTTGAAGCAACAGTGCCTATCTGCTGTCTGCTCAAGAGGTATATAATTCATGTGCTTCATTTTTGCAGCAAACAATAAATCATACAGCGGATCAAAGGAAATTATACACAACCTCGAGGAAAATGTTAACAAGATGATGAGGGGCATGCAAGAATGAGGATCTCTTCTTTATCCGCTTTGTCTCTCTCTCTTTTTTATACTTCCTTCCCTCGGCACAGCCAGATGGCAAAGCTCCAGCTCTGCAGTCCTCTTCATACACTCATCATATTTGATGGGCATCCTGCTGCCGAGTCTCAAGGAGGCCATGTGTTTTACGAAATGACACTTGTGACAAAAGAAAACTTCTATTTAGCAAGCTGGATCTTGGATGGGGGGGTAGGAGGAGGGCAGCAGCAAATGTGTGTGTGTGGGGGTGTGCGCGCGTGCATGTGTGTGTGTGTGTATGCAGAAGAAACTACTGTTGGGATGTATATCTTGTGCTTATAATAGGAGCAGTGTATGTGCGTTTAGGTGTGTGTGTGTGTTCATACCAATAACATCCATATTGTCTCATTGTTTTAGGTGTCCTTCAATCACATCCTTTCTTTATGCGAGTAATTTTTTAAACTATATTACATGAAAAATGTTACATTTTCTACTCCAAAAACAGAAATCTTCACTTTTTCACACTGATAGCATAAATATCATACACCACTGTTCTCTTCTGCTGATGCATTCAAACAATTTGCTCTTTAAAAGACAACAAAAAAAAGAAAATCTGTTTCACATTTGCATCTGACACAATTTTTTTTTTTTTTTTTTAATGTTGGTTGTTTTATTTGTTCTCGATTTGCTATCATCTTATCCTAAAATTGTCTTTGTCTTCAATGGTGAGGAATTCCCATCAAAGTTTTCCCCTTCTCTTAATACTTTAGGGAATTTTCAAACGTCGGGATGTATGGCTGTAATGCCCCAAGATTTGTTCTCCCTGAAAGAAACGATAGAGTAAGAATATATTAACTACAGAGCAACCTGGCTTTACGCGGTCTGCATTTTACTCTCACTTCACTTTTTAGATTTACCAATATGTTATGCATAAATATAGACGACGTATGCATATCGATATAGAAATCAATATGTGCTTTGCAGCATTCCTTTTATTTAAAATTTAAAGCCATGTTCATGCATTAAAAAGCAATTTCAATGTTTCTGACTGCAGGTTTAGATGCAAATCCATGGGGCATTACGTTAAAAAACCATAAACATCATAAATTAGGAAATAGAAATTAAAAATGGAAGCAAAAATGAAGACTTTTAGCTTGCAGCTAATTACTGAATGCTCTCTCTCATGCTCCCTCTCTCTCTCTCTTGCATTTGCTGATGTGATAAACTTGCATTCAAGAAGGAACACAAAAACATGGCAAGTGTAAATGAAAAATAAAAAACCCGTTTAAAGCAAAGTATTTTTATTCACACAAATTTAATAAGATATATAACAACCGTTTGGTCCATAAATATTTAAGGGGAAATAGTTTCTATACACCATCTTTATCAAGAAACAGGGAAACATGGACAATCTTGATAGAACACTTACTGTACTCAACTATTAACACGAAGATCAATATATAAGGTTCTTGGATTACCCAACTATATCTGAAAGAGTGCACAAATGCTTTCTATGACATCGCTGCCCCTCCCTCCTGCCCACTTTTTTTCTTGTTTTTTTTACTTTTAAAACAGGATACACCATAAAAAGATCTTCGGAAATAAGATGCAAAACAGTACAAAACTAGTGAGGCGCCAAAAGGATGTGAGTCAGTTAACAAAGAACACATAGATCCTGAATTTCACAAACTCTCTCCCAAGTTATAGCATTAAGGCACATAGTAGAACTGAGTTAGGCGTCTACTTCATGAAGTAGATCAAGAGCGGCACTTTGTTCTGCAGGAGAACAAACTGTGATGCTCACAATGAAATCTGAAGGTTTTCTCGCTCGATCTATCAGCCAGAAGAAACAGGGGCGGGTTGTTGGTTTTGCTTTTTTAAACTATTATTTTTTGGTCTGTTCAGTGGCAAGTGTCAATAAAGAAAGTGTAACAAACAGGGAACACATGGACAATGATTTCCTACTGGCTTCTTCTCGCGACTCCACCCATCTGAGGTCAGATGTTTTGACTGGTTCTATCAGCTCCTAAAGTCTAGTCTGCAGCGTTGCAACCGCCTAATTTCTCAGCCCCCGACTCTTTTTTTTTTTTCTTTTTTTTTTTTGTTTGTTTTACATTTAAAATCACGTCATTACCCTGAGCAACATGATAAGGACAATAATGCACTTTTCTCTGGGCAGTATGTTGTCACTGTGCAACTGAGTTTAGCCGTGGGTCTGTGGATATGTTTACCAGGCTCTGTGAGAACCACGAGTCCCCAAAAGCATGAAAGCGCTCCGTCATACAGACGAGTGATTCCAACTGATCTGAATTTCTTCTGCTGCCTTTCATTTTCTTTTTTTAAATCATCAGTTTCTACTAATGGATGCGCTGAACAGTTACCACTGCACAGAGTGTGGGATTTGCTTCTGGATTCATGAGAAAAACGCCCATGTGTGGTTTCAGCTTCTGTCTGGCGGCCGTCTAGGTGCTTTACAATGTAAATTTAGATGCTTTTACATGTAGCTTCTGTCAGATTGCTGGCGTCTGATTCCATCAAAGTCAGCCTTTCAGACTGAAAACATTCGGTATTAATTAAAGCCTGTTTTCTGGAGTTACCCATATACAGAACATTCGACAGGTTTTCCAAATTATTCCAACGCAGAACCAAAGAAATTAAAAAATCTTGATAGTGCGAACACAGTGCATACATATACATACTTCTGGCACTATTTTTTTTTTATTTCACCAATTAACAATAAATTAGGGAGGGCGTGTTTCAAACATGTTTTACTACAAATACACAAATTAAGTTAGATCAGACAGAGTCTAAATTTCCAGCCAAGTTTCAAGTTTTTTTCCCCCGAATAAAATCTGCAATCCAAGACAATTTTTTCAATCTCTTTAACTCCAAATAAGTCCAAGAATCCAAAAGTCAATCTTTGCAGCTTGAGATGCTACACATTAGAGAAATTTCCTAAGTGGTCGCTGCTGTTGTAGCCGTTGTTGTTCCTGTTTGTGTACACAGTACAGCACTGTCTCTTCCCAGGAGCTGTCTCTGCTTCATTTTAAAGGTGTCATTTACAAAAATAAATGTAAGTTGAAGAAAAAAAAAAACTTAAAGAAAGTCCAAAAAAAGAGCAAAAACAAAACTCAGTTGAAATAACAATCAGTCTGATAGAGATAGCTTGTTAGAAAAGGTTTGTCAAGGTAGTTTGCGAAGGGCTCCCCGAATCATGGCTGTCCAAACTAGAGGTGACGGAGGTCACTACAGTGATAGAGGGGTTTGTCAGGTCTGTTAGTGTGGCCGCGCTGGAGGGGGGGGTCAGGGCCCCACTGTCGGATGAGGGTGGAGGGAGTGAGGTGCCATCAGCCTTATCAACACCTCCATTCTCCTGTCGCAAAACGTTCCTTCTGAATTTGGCTCTTGCGTTTTGGAACCAAACCTGCAAACCAATCCCAGTGTGGCTTTTACTTTTTGTGTTTAAGGATAGTTGTTGTTTTTTTATTATTATTTTAAAGAAAGCACCAAATCATTACATTTCAAATTATGACAGGTTTTACTGCAGTTTCCCTTCTCTTTAAATATATAAACCTTTATAATATGATCATTATTTTTGAACTATTGTGTGATTTTGACAGTAAATCAAATCAAAATCCTGCACCTATTTTTTTTTTTTTTTTTCAAATGCAAGAGCTGCAACTACAAAGAAAATATGCACTCTCATTATGAGTAATATAACAGTGTTTAGCTTTCGGTTGCATTCTATATTACTACTTTTCAATTTTCTAGAAAAAATAGCATTTAACAGTTAACAAATTTAATGTAAAGGCCCCTGGATGTACATCTAACGACTACATGGAACAACAAAACAAAGCAAAACTAAAAGAGATGAAATTGATGACGTGAAACAAGGGCAGATGGAGAGGAAGAGGGATGCAAACTCTCAGTGTGAGCGATGAAAACATCAGTAAAGAGGAATGGCTGCTTGCTTACCTGCAGAACTCTCTTAGTGAGGCCTGTTTTCTGAGCCAGCTGCTTTAAGTCCTTGGCGTCCGGGTTGTGGTTGATGGCAAAGTAGGATTTCATTGTCCGGAGCTGATGGTGCTTAAAGGAGGTCCGCATGCGCTTGGTCTTCTGCGTCGGAGCGTAGGCCTGCTGGTCTCGGTCCAAGTGGTCGGTGTCGTTCTCGTTGCAGCCTGCACAAAGGCCGGAGAGCAGAGCGCAGTCAGAAAAATAAAACGTGAATTCAAAAACACTAATGTCATTTGGAGACTAAAACTTCCAAAAATATTCTAAATCCTGTCAAAAATTAAAGTTATTTGAGAGAATAAATATCTGCATTTCACTGTTCACAAAAACTATTCTGGTACATTGGAAGTTTGCACCTATGGTTTTGATTGCAAGATGATTGAGAAAATGTGAATAATTTATTCCTTACAAATAAAACAACCCTAAAATGGATTTAACTTGCTCCAAATATCTTAATTTGCCTCCAGATGATGCAACACACTCAGAGACAGATAAAAAAACAATACAGTTTACAGCAAAATATGGCTAAAATCAAGGGGTTGTAAGTGAATAAACATATTATTTTAGTCAGAATTGTTTTCTCAGCAAAAATTAATCAAATGCTGTCCGATTTGAAAAGTTTGTTTACACATTTGTTGTTTGCTTGATGATTAAAATATGTATTAACCAATACAGATGCAACATACAACTGGAATCTACTGTGGTTCCATCTAAAATATATAGAAAGATATAATTTTTAAAACCAACCAAAAATAAAGCCAACAGTTTGATGAATTACTACAGTAACACTGGGACCAGGCTAAATGCTCTCTGCTTGTGTTTGCAGGGACTAATAGGCCTAATGGGCCTCATTTGTCAGCAGCTTTGAGAGTAAAACACCTGAAATGGATTCACTAAATGGTATGCATGCTTGGCTAAATGCTCCACAGACGCTCCAGCATTTATCAGCGTGACAGAAAGAATCGCACCATTTCCGAAAGTTGGTAAATTGTTGTAGAAACTTTGTGGACTGGCAAACAGATAATATCCTTCTTTTAAAATATAGAAATTTGGTTTGCTAAGGTTGGACTTTTATCATGCCAATGAGTGAAAATCTAATATGCAAACAAGAAAATTGCATTGAGTTTTATGTGGAGTTGTTTTTTCTATTTGAGGATAGTAAGATAATATATATGTAGTTCATTACCTATAGAGCAAAAAACACTAGCTTAATTATAGAAGAGATCAATTTTATAAAATATTTTAGGACATGTGTTTAAAATCTGCTCTTTCATGTAGGATAAAAAATAAGATGCATAAAAGCTTCTTTATTATTACTATTTTAATGCATCATGAATATATCGCTCTGTCTGCTTTCTGTGCTCCAGTCCTCACTGGACGGTGTTTCTCTCAGCATCACCCACTAGGGGTCTCCATATGCATATGAGAGCAACGTGTTCACCGAGCGGTGGGGAATACACACCTTTCCCCTGGTGGAAACATGCATGGATGTTCCTACTGAAGCACAAACAAAACCTCAAACGAAACCTCTTCCAATTTGTCAGGAATGTGAGTCTCTGGGTTTGACATGTCGGTGTATTAACATGAACAGTGTGAGACAGTAATGGGACATGTACACTGAATCTGTTCAAGATGGCAAAGTCAAAAAAGGAAGGAAGGAGGGGATAATACTTCTACTGCTGGAGCTGAAAAGCTTTATGTTTTAGCATTTATTAGACCCAAAGTAAAGAACTGATATACATTTATTTGTATAAATAAAGTTACAGAGCAGCAAAAAAAAAAAAGAAAAGTCTAAACTTGACTTTATACATGTATATTGTTGTATGTTTGTATGTATATAAAATACACAATTTCAATCTATTATATTCCACGAATAAATTAAGAAATGAAATAATCCCATTGGGACCTTTCCTGTGTCTGTGCTGCCTAGTCATGACGTAACGTAGACCAAATTTAACGGAGGGATTTATTATTGTCTGTTAGTGGCTTTGAATTATCCAGTTTAACTTTTTACCTGTTGTAGACTAACATAATTTTTTAAATTATTATTAAAATGATCTATCTATCTATCTATCTATCTATCTATCTATCTATCTATCTATCTATCTATCTATCTATCTATCTATCTATCTA
>CAEGAE010026327.1:0-17155 GCA_903067095.1 Girardinus metallicus
ATGGATGGATGGATGGATGGATGGATGGATGGATGGATGGATGGATGGATGGATGGATGGATGGATGGATGGATGGACGGATGTTAAGCTTTTAAAACAACAAATATAAACTGGTGAAATGTAGCAGTCAGTATCTCTAGACTAATAACTGGATTTATTGCTAGTCTATTCCTTTTATTTTAAATTACCAGTGAAGCTTAATATTTGTACTAAGGCTTTTTATTATACAAGATCCATTCCAGGCAGACACCGAAGGTTTATGTTTAAGTGAGGTTTCTTGTTTGTTTTTTTTTAACATAAGCTTCATTGTTTTATTGTCATTTTCTGTTGGCTGAGCCTGCTGTGCAAATGCAGTCAATAGTAAGTGGATACTTTGATATATATTTAGTACCAGTTGTAGGTACTGGTTTCACAAGTTTAATGTTGAAAAAGCGATATATTTGGAGAAGTGTTTTTTTCTGCCTGAATTTGTTGCACATACATTTATATTTTTGTCTATCTGATTACATCATTTTAAAATATTAAATGGTTACTCAGTACTTAAGAACCATTTTTAACAAATATTTTCATTCTTCTACTTAAGATTTTTTTTTGGATGACAACTTTTTACTTTAATTTGAGTAAGAACATGCTTGAGTAATGCTACTCTTGCTAGAGTAAAATAATTCTACCCGCCTTTTGTTCTGTGCATTTAAACGACTTATTTCCTTTGGAATACACTTGCTAAATTTAATTTGAATAATTTTAATTAATCTTTTCTTAACTGTCTTTCAAAAGAATGAACACGGCGTGTTTACAGTGTACTGTAATGATATTCTTTAGTTGTCTGTTGGACCCCGGTATTGTGCATCAAGCTTCGCTTAGTGAATGAAAGTACTCATTAGCTCACCTGACTGCACCTTTCAGAATAAAACATTTTTGCATTTATTGTCATAGAAATACTAAACTATTTTCATGTAGACACGTGAAAATAAGCTAAGTGTTATTTAAACTATTTAAGCTGTTAATACTAAAAAATAAATAAGCGGAAGCTTTGCTGTTTGCTTATATGAACTACAGAAAACTTTTATTGTGAAATAACGAATCCCTTGTATTCCGGTTTCTGACCTGGACTTGGGCGGTAACTTGACGCAGTTGCTATGAGACAAATGAAGTTCGTACTCCACAGCTGGCTATGGCGGATGTTGTTGATAATGACAGCATGAAGAATTATCATGTAGCATCAGAGAAAGTCGCCCCGGAGATCAGCCGCTTTCCTTACTGCATAGTGTGGACACCCATCCCCGTGCTATCGTGAGTTCCGGTCTTCAGCGTCTGTGTCTGTTTTAACTGAAGGAAACCTCTGCACCTTGTAGGAAAGTGACAGCTTTATTAGCTTAGCCTGCTAACAAAACGGACAACAGCACCATCCTGTTGCTATTTGTTGCGCTTTATTAATAAGGAAAGTCTCATTACTGCCGCTTTGACCGTTCCTATTGCCATGTGTGAGATAATGGGTCCGGTACATAAATTATTAAACAGTGAATTAGAAGTATGATAAACAGGAAGTGAGCAACTTGGAAATCCGAAAGCCGTAAGCGTATTTTATGCTATTTTCTATTTGTACTCAGAAATGGCAGTTTGGAAATTCTGGGTTGAAAATAAAAAAAATAATCTCGGATAAAAATTCCTAAAGTTGGGGTCGGGACCCCACCAGGGGCCACAAATATGTAAGTGTGAGGTGTTAAACAGAATAAACTGAATACCAAAAGTGGCAACGCATATGAACGTTATTAAACAATAGCGTTTAAAGAAGAAGGAGAAGAACCAGGACTGTTTATTTTCACACCTAATGGCTTTTACTAAAGAGTGTTTATACTGTTTCATCTAGAAATGTCTAAAAGCTTATTTTAATTGAAAGTGTTCAGGTTTTCATTATTATTGAATAAAGTATGGATAAGTTTTCTATATATGTACTTTATTTCCTCTTGTTAATTGCATTTCCAATATTAAGTCACTCTGTAATGTTTAAGCGTATTTTCTATTAAAGTTGGACAAAGCTACTATAAAGTCAGCCACCATATCCATATTTTTTACACTTGAGGTATAGCTCTGATGAGCATTTTAAGTTACCATTGTCTAATAAAGCTACAACGGAGTATAATGGTCGTTGTAAATCACGGGATAAAGACAACTGCTACGAAGGAGTAAATCTTTGCCCAGAAAAAAAGAAAGGTAGAAATATCTACATTAATTTTACATATTTACAAGAAAAAACCTTGGATATTTTCTGTCGAGTCGTCATAAATTTGCAACAAAAAAAAAACCTTGAATCATTTTCTATGGCTAAATAAAATTAGTCATAGAGGTTATTTAGAATTACCTCTGGATGTTCTCCAAAGTGTAAGCGGTACATGCGGGTACTTTCCCTGTGTCAGAACAACATCCAGCTTCTTCCTCAGTTTCTCAGACGTGGACTCCAGATCCGCTCTGTAAAATATCCGTCCACAAATATCGATCTGCAAATAAATATACCTGTGGGTTTCTCTCCGCCGCCCGTTTCTCATCCAGATGGCTGTTTCCCTTCATTGGTCACATGGGAATCTGCACTTCCACCGGAGTCATCCGGGACTTTGCCGGACCGTACTTCGTCTCAGTGAGTAATGAGTCAGGTGCTCTGAAACAAAGAAGAAACAAATATATTTATTTTAGGCAAAGATTCACCGATCTGATATTAATAACTGTATCTGCCCCGACATTGAAAACAATTCTAGATCAGATGTCGATAACAATGTGTCCGATCCATAAAGGCAGATCTTCTCAGTCTAATTCTATGCTTGCTTTATTATTGATTTTATGTTAGATTTAGAATCCTAATTGCGCTATCTGAACCATTTGAAAGAAGGTTGGTTGCAGTTTTTTTTTTTTTCACGTTTGACCAGCTCAGTCAATCTTTTGTCAGTTTCAGTGTCTTTATTATTTGTTTCACATAGACTGTTATGCTCCTAATTGCACTGACTGAACAAATAGGTTTACTTTGTGCATTTAAGTGTGCTGTACTGTAGCATAATCCAAAATTACGTCCATTTGCTAAATGCCTGAACACTTCTTTTGTAAAATCAGAAAAAAGGGTAAAAGATGAATAATGTTTCCGTTTTACAGGAAGACAACATGGCTTTTGGGAGACCTACAAAGTAAGCATGTCCTTCAGCAATATCTAACGCTTAATGGGAACGATGAAATCCAAACTCGCCTCTTTGGATCTGCAGGTACTGGATGCTCGACGTGAGTAAAGTCTACGCCAGTGGCTCCAACGCTTGGGACACGGCTGTGCACGACGCCTCAGAGGAGTACAAGCACAGGATGGTAACTAAAGGCTACTTTTACGGTTGTAATCTAATTTACAGATCGCTGGGAGGAATTTAAAATGGTGAAATGTTTTTCTTTCTCTAAAGCACAACCTGTGCTGTGACAACTGTCACTCCCATGTGGCCATGGCTCTGAATCTGATGCGATACGAGAACAGCACCTCATGGAACATGGTGAACCTCTGCCTTCTCTCATTCATCCACGGAAAATATGTCGGGTAAGATGGAGGTCTTCCATCATCATCATCATCATCATCGCAGTATCCATGTGTGCAATATTTCAATTACAACAAACTATTTTGATAAAATTTTTGCTCGGATATTATATTTTCTGGATAGACATTTCCTGCAGTCCGTGGTCAGAGTTGATGTGTTCGAGATGCTAAAGTTCAGAAAGACCGCTGAAGGAACAGATAAACTCATCAGAAAAATGTGCATTAATCACAATCAATATCGTGATTGCAATGTACAGCAATTGAATCGTAGCCTGATTCAATTTTTAATTAACTAAATTAATTAAAAATTCCCATCCTAACAGAAACTGATAATTGACGGAACGACAGGAATGTGAGGATATCATCTGCGTATAAGGCGATGGTTAAACACTTTACATCCCTGTGCTGTCAAACAGGTTCCAGTATTAAGGCAAAGAGGAGTGGGCTGAGAGGGCGTCCTGGGGGGACACTTCTTGCAATTGGGAAGGGATCTGATTGTCGTCCATTTATTGGTGAATTATTTAATGTTTGAATCATTCTGAGGAAAATTGCCCCCCAAATTAGATTTTCCCTGAACTGCAAACATGTCTCTGGTGGTCAGTAGCGACTGTAAATAAAGCCTGTCTGGTGATTAAACTCACCGGTCAGCAATTGAATCTTAATCACGTATTTGGATGTTGTGCAGCCCCATTTCCGTGCATCAAACTGAACCAACACAAAGAAGTCTGTGTTGGTTCACAACACAGACGTCTGTCTTAAATACAATTTAAGAAACAAATGGTAAGTTTTTCAAAATCTTTTTAAAAAGAAAAATCCAAAAAGTATGTTGTGGTAATTTCAAAAGTGTAGGCTGCTTTGTGTCAGCCTATCACAGCGGTGTTCAAAAAGCGCTTCTAAATTAGTCTACGTCGTTCGTTTATCCAAATATTGTCTTTAGTTTGTCGTTATCCACATAAAAATAACAAACATGTCGATAAATTCCACTTGTGTGTTTCATTTTAAATCATTGACATTTTCTGAGTTCTTTAAGTTTGGTCATATTTATCTAACACCGATCTGTTAGAAACCCAAACAGATACATTAAATTTAGCAGGCACAACTTGACAAAATGTGAAAAACTGAGAAATAAAACTACTTCTCTCCTGAATCCATCAGGAAATGATGTCAGCTTTAATCTTATTAGGGAAAGTGACAGTGTCTTAAAACACCAGAACCTTTTTTTTTTTCCACAATGTCCAGCTGGCTTCTTTACAGCCAGCAGGAGAAAATAAACGCTGTTCCTCAGTGAGATCCCGAGGGCCCAGGCATGATTTCACTGGGTCTGAACCTGCTGGGTCCCACGATGCCAAGAGGAGAGGAAGGCGCCCTGATTCTAAGGATGCATATTAAGTTATATAGGGCAAACCTTCGGAAGGCCTTTGAGTGTTTCTACAAGAAACTGCTACACCTCTAGTAGAGTTCTGTTTTTTTTTTTTTTTTTTTTGAAAAAACTACATTTCATAGCAACTTTTCCATACAGCAGCAACCTGGACAACTGAGCAGCAAAGCTGTTTTTACTGCATATAATATAGTTGGAAGAAGATCTAAAAAAAATAATATGAAGGATAGAAATGTGCCTTATTTAAGGAACGACCAAACAGAATGCATGACAACATAATCTAAAAAAGATTTTCTGTTGATGCAGCCTCGTTTCATGCTTTTGAGTCAAAGGGTTATGTTTTGACTCAAGTTACGCATTTTTTAGGTAAAATGTGTAACTTTACTTCCAAAATTCCAGATTGTAATCGACTGTAGAGGACCTCTGGAAACTTTTTCATTGATGTCTTCAAAATTATAGTGGCACAAATAAATTTTTTATTTTTTTTTACTGCACAAACTTGGCACAAATATTTGACACCAATTTTGTTAGATTTGGCTAATGTGAAGGCGGTGCTGGCTGACCTTTTGACCTTTTAGCTTTGATTAATGTCTTCAAAGTAAAGCAGTACAAATGAAAACTTTGGCTGCACAAACGTAGCACAAACGTTTGACACCAATTTCTTTAGATTTGAAGAAGGCAGGATGAAGACAACTTCACTGAGGTAACAGCGGTTGGTTTCATGATATCGACTCGTTACCATGTTAACATGAGAATTGAAATGAAAGCGCAGCGTGTCCATCAATCCTGGAAGCCTATCATTCCTCTGCGATGTTTATTCTGTGTGATCTTTCTGCAGCAGCATAAACTCTGCCGTCCTCAGCTTCTCCTCTGTGCTCTGTCCAGCTGCGCGGGCGTTCTGAAGACCTGGCTGCCGTTCTTGTTGCTCGTGGGCATCGTCCTCACAGTTGCTCTCGCCGTCAACATCCGATGACCAGGTTTGGGGGCCAGGCGAGGCGGCGGACGCGGCGTGCAACATCCACACGCTCCGCCCCGTCCTCCATACTGTGGCGCCATGACCAAACACGAACCACCTTTTGAAGAACGCCGCCGCCGCGTCGAGCAACAGTAACCGAGGACCTAAAGCCTGTCTACCTCCGGGAGAGGACTTCCACACAGGAAACGTGTTTATTTTATTTTTCTCACTGCAGTGCCGAAGCTGTAATACCTCAACGATTGATATCCATTCACACGTATGCATCTTTATGAATTCCAGCTGTTGTACATTCGACAAAAACAGCTTCACACTAATTGTAAAGAAGTTCTGGCGTAGTAAAGTTCATGCCTTGCTTTCAGACTGATGGGGGGGTGTTTACCTGATATCTTCAGTGCTTCCAGAAAGCCATTTTTATACATGGAGCACAAACGTCATTAGCTGCCTTATTGCGACTTTCTAACATTTCATACTTGATCTAATGTAGCTCTTCCACAGCAGCGTGAGCGTATTTTCCTATCTGTACACGACACACCGAGCAGTCGGCGTCTTCTGAGAGAGATATTTTCTTAAAGATTCCTTGAACACGTCTAACCTCACGGTGCTGTAAGTAACAGCTCATCGGTGCGACGATTGTAGCAACCTTGGTGAATGTGGCTGTGATAGATATCTCTAGGCTGACCCTCCATAATCCCACTTGGATGTTTTCTTTCTGCTCATTACTGATTTTTCACACAGAAATCAGTCAGTGCCTGATTCATGACCTGTATCGCAGATCTCTTCCACGTTGTGGCATTTTCAGCGTTCTGCTTTTCTTTTCTTTTTTTCTATTGAATGTTCGGTCCTCATGATGGTTGGCACTACAAATCCGTTGCCATGGCTGTCGGGGCAGAGGGGGCAGGCTCAAATCCTGCCATTGTTTGCAAACAGAGACAAAGGAGCGTGGAGCTCTCTCTCTCTTTCTTCCAGCAGCAGCAGCAGCAGCAGCAGCAGGTAGCCGGGATTCTCAGGTTTTTCACGCTTGCCAACTATGGCTCAGTGTTTCAGCGAGCGCCGCCGCTTCCTGCTGCTTTCCCGGCTCAGCGGTTCAGAGCTGAAAGTCGCTGGGAAATATCCACGCCGCCTTTTTAACATTTAAATTCAACCCGACCAACATCCTGTAAAGGTTGTCGGCAGACGTTGAGCGAGTACCTTTTTCTAAACATTATCTGGCTCACAGGGCCTTGATTCGTATGACGGAGTATTAGGGCCAGAATATGATTTTTTTTTTTATAACATTTTGACAATAAAGTCATATTAGTAGAATAAAGATGCAATATTATCAGAAGGAAGTCTTAAAATGTTTTTGGTTGTTTCTTTGAAATACACTTAGTTTACACAGTTGTTTCAAAGTCCTGCTCCCGATGATATTTTAATGCTGATGTGTTCAGACATTAATTATGTCTTCTTTGTAAATCCAAATCCAAAGTATAACTTCACAAGATGCCCAGCTTTGCTTGTTTTAATTTTTTTAAATTATATTTTCTGTAGGAGTTATCATAACATTACTACTTCATTCTACCATTAATATAACTTTATTCAGAGAATATTTTGAGTTTATTCTCGTATTGTTTTGGCTTTGTCATACGAGATTTGTCTAATACTATGATTTCTCTCCTTTGTATTATTACAACTTCACACTCACGTTCTGCCTTTTTGTCGTTTTTTATTCCCATATCACTGGTTTGATTGTCATGACTTTTTTTTCTCGCATCGTTACGACTGCATTACAACTGTCTTCTCAGAAAATTTAGACATTATTCTCACTTCATTCTGGTAATATTGCAAATTAATTTTTGTGCTATTCCGACTTTTTTTCATATTGCGACCATATTCTCGTAATATTCTGAATTTGTGTTATTGCAACTTTATTCTTACATTACTCCGACTTGCTGCCGTATGTCTTTATTCTTGCAATATTGTGACTTTGCTCTCATAATATTATGTGAATTTTTCTCATTAGCTCTTGTCCTTCTGGGCCTAAACACTCCGTCCTACATTCAAGTGTACAATTCACCTCTCTTGCCTGTAAATATTTGACTCCTCATTTTAGTGTGCATTTTGTAAAAACATGACCTTGACTTTTTAAATCTTAGTCATTTACAGTAAAATTGTACTTTGTATTCCATGTGTGTGTTTAACATCTGCTGAGGGTTGCAGCAGAGCCGTGCCTAAAACAGACTGTGTGCTACTTTTTACATATTCTGTCAGGAAGAGCATGAACCTGCATGGCTGCATGCGTGTGTGTCACATGCATGCAGGAAAAAGGTTTGAAAGTGAAAGTCGTTTTTCATAATCGTTTCTGCCTCTTCAACCCTGTGAAAAGTATTCACACCTCTTGAACCTTCCCACAATCCAAGCAGGGTCTGCTGTTTTCTTGTATGCAATAGACAACACTAGAGAGGAGGAACACGGTGATGGCAGCATAGTGCTGCGGCGAGTCTCATCATTTGGTCTATTCAAAGAGTCGGCAACCTTTACAAACCACAGAACCGGTTTTGCCCCCAGTCCAACTACATGAAACTCGTTTATAGCCACAAATGTTACGTAATTAATTATTTAAACATAAAAAGTTTACCACACAATGATGAGGAAAAATAATAAATATTATTAATACTTCACTCATTCTGTCTGCAAAAAAGCCATTAAAAATGCTCTATTTGCATTTGTTATATGTATATTTTAAAAAAGTGTTGCTTTTTCTTTTCTTCACTCTTTTAGCCAAATTGTTGAAAGAAATTGTGGAAGAGTAAGAACCACATGTTGCAGACCCCCTGCTCTGTCGAATAACATCCTGCTACACTCAGTCTTTTATGATTTTAATGGGAAAAAAAAATGGAAAACGTTCAAGGTGTGCAAATGCTTTTGCAGAGCTTTTAATTTAGTGCTGTATATTTCTCATAGTTTCTTATGGGTATGGAATAGCTAATTATCTTTAATCAGAGTTGATGGCAAATTGGAGTTAATCATCCACGCTTAAGTGGAGACAGCAGTAATGTTTCATCATCTGCAGCTGCAGACCGTCTCCATTAGTGCTGCTTAGATCAAAGCGGCAAAACACAGAAAAAGACACGATATTGTGGAGTCCAAGTAGTCAATTTCAGGATAAAAAAAACGCGTTTGCCACTCTTGCATTTATTATGTTGCTTTAGGGCTGGGCAATAAGTTGATTTGATTGAATTTTCTGGTTTTGAAGATGTAATTTATGGAAAATCCTTTTTTGACCTCAGGTTTCCATAGTTCAGGGTGATGTATTTTGACCAACGTGTTTTACAACTTCTGTTTATTTCGACTTTGAATTAAATATACCAAAAGCCAGTTGTTATTTTGTTGTTGTTGTTGTTGTTTTTAGATATTTTCAAGATATCTACTGTCATTTTTTCTTTTTATATGTATGTGGTAAAAAACAAAGGGGAAAAAATTAAAATCGAGTTTTGGATAAAAAAAAGTAAAATCATGTTTTATTTTTAAGCCATATCGCCCAGCCCTACATTGATTACAAGACCATTTGGAAACCAGTTAAGAATCTTTCCAAATATTTTCCGGACTTTCTTAAGTTCTGAGGCATCTTGCTTTCAGGGTCTGTCAGTTTTAGGAAACATTGTTGAAAGAAATGTCACTTTTTAAAATATCTAACACTTTCATTTACACTTAAGTCAAAATATGGTTTCTTGTTTGTATTAGCTGGACTAGAAAAGATGCTCATTTGTTGCTATTAGAGGAAATAAATATCCAGCTCTTTTGAGATCGCCTTATAATAACTGCCTGTCATGTAGGAGCTTACTTGTGCATAAAACAGAAGAGAGGTGGCTTCTTTGTAGGAAGTCCTGCACAGGAATGCAGTACTGTGTGGAGATCATTGAAGCGGTCTTAGGTGTTGCCTGCTGTGGTGCCTTTCCGTATCCGGGAGCCAGGTCCAGGAATGTGGGGACCTGCTGTCCCGCCGTTCATGTCTGCGGACAAAAGACAGCCGGGACGGCGTTATTAGTGCCGCCATTCACTTGTTACACACTTAACACTGGTCTGTTGACTCAAACTTTTGTCGTTCCGATCCTCCAGATATCTTTCTTGCTGCTGGGAATTCTCCAAGATTCAGAAAGTGACTGTGTAAACAGCTATAACACCAATAAAGATGTCTATTATTCTAGCAATGTGTGGGCCTTTTCTTTTTTTCCTCCCCTCCTTTTGGGTTTCCATCATTGAATTATGAGCGCTGCGTTTCATCAGGGCTGTCAGCTTGAAGGATGACAACTTCTCTTCCTCCTCTTCGAGTTTCTATTTATATGCTCAGGAGTGATTCCCGTCAAAAATGGTTAGAAGCTGTCAGAACACACGTTGGCCATGAAGAAGTCTTCGTAGCTTTGTAAGTGGCTAACAGTCCCGGTCAGAAGAGATTATCCTACATATTGGGCCAGACTTTGGAAAGTTTTATAAAAAAAAAAAAAAGTTAAAAGGTTTTTTTTACATATTTGTTAAAATTCTGTTGTGACGGTATAAGACAGATAATCTGTGGGAAAAGAGAGCTCCTGATTCTCCTGGTACTAACTACAGAAGTACACCGCTCAGTCAGAAACCACCAATCAGAGCCGGGAGGAGGACCTTAGCGCTGTCAATCACTCTCATGCTCACCCCCTCCTTCTTGCTCTTTGCTAAGCTACAGCTGGTTCACCACAGCATAGCCTGCCGTGAATGCTAATGCTAGTTAGCATAGCCAACAATGACTGCGAGTAAACAGTTTTTCTTTAATGGTAAATAGTTTTTACACCATTAGTACACTGAGCAGCAAACAGGAGGTTGATTGATAGCATTAAGACCCTCCTCCTGGCTCTGATTGGTTCTTTTTGACCGGAAGCCGTGAATTAGTAATGATAGGAATAGTAGCTTAATTTTTTAAAAACAGATTGTCTATCTTATACCATACTATCACAACACGGTGACAGTTTTAAATAGGGAAAAAACATTTTTTTAAAAATTACACACTGCAGCTTTAAAAGGGAAATATCCCAGGGCCACAATTTTAAGGGGGCACCAAAGATTTTTTTTTTTCTTCTTTTTTTAAATGAAAACATGTTTTGCATCAAAGGTCCATATCAGGTGAATTGTAGTAATATTTATGGGATTACTCAAGTATGAAATATGAAGTTATAGTAATTATTTGCGGGACAACATGGAGCTACTCCTTAGCAGATGTAATAAACATACCATACATTAATTCATACCCACTTATCTATACTAACTATTGTTGTATTGGAATTTGTATTAGAAGGAGAATCTTTCTGTAGTGGAAAAGACACCAAATCTGTCTCCAGCCCAGGGCCCCAAATCCTTGGCAATCCGGCCCTGACTATAATGCAAATTTTATGATAAAAGTCCACATTTAAAAGTCCAGATTTAGGCTCGGGTAGTCATACTGTTGGCGTGATGTACCGGTGCCGGACCACGTGTTAAGTTCTGGGGGAAAGTTAAGAGAGCCAACCGGAACCCTGGCATCTCCAGCCGCTCTCCTTCCTCGTGGATCCGGTCAGGCGGGAGAGAGAGAAGCCCCTCCCCGCAGATCATCATCGCACCAGTCGATGGTCCTTTTAACTGCATTGTTGGGGGAAGAAGCGACGCCCCGCTCTGAGGATCAAACAGCCCCCCTTCCCTGTGATCGGCACGACCCCCAGTTCTGTTTTCATGGAAATCGGACCCAGCCTCCGGACCACACTTTCTGCAGACATGCGAAGTTGAAGGCGCATTCCCAGCCGGGACAACTGAACTCGCGATGTTGGCGTCTCGGAGAAGCTGATTCTTTCATTCTGCCCCCCTCTCCCCTTTTCCCCCAGTAATCTGTTTTCCTCCTGATTTCGTTACTTTTTGACTTCACTCCAACATGCTGCACCTGACGAGCCGCTTTGTTTTCTGCGCGCTCCTCGCCACCGTTTACGCGTCGTGCCCTCCGCGCTGCGAGTGCTCGGAAGCGGCGCAAACCGTCAAGTGCGTCTCCAAAGACCTGAGGACTATCCCGACCGGGATCCCGGGATACACCAGGAATCTGTTTATAACTGGGAATCAGATCAGCCGAATCGGTCCGGAGTCTTTCAGAGGTCTGGATAATGTGACCAACCTCTCCCTGAGCAACAACAAGTAAGACACTGCTGTAAAAACCACCGATTCAATGCAAATGGCTGAGCGTTCTTACATAGATAACTTTTAAGTTGGCATTATGAGTTGAATTAGTCTGTGTTGTCATACATTTGGGATTAGAAAAGGCTGTGGGCCATTTAATCTAATCTGCCTATATGATTGGATTGCAACGGTATAAATCTGGACTGTGTATTTCTTCATAACTGAACATGTAATTGGCTTTTAAAGTGCTTCAAGATGACATTTGCTGTAAATTAGAACAATATGTAAACATTTTATTGAACTGAGCAAGTAATCTGAAGTGGTGGATTCTAATTTTTCTCTGTGGCATTAGAACACTCTTGACTTTTCACAAGATGAAGAGTCAAGAGTGTTGAATCCGACTCTGGGTACTTCTTTGTATAAAGACATTCTTTCATTCAGACCTCCTCTGGAACTGTGCTTTGAAGTTTGACCTGTACGTCATGCTTTTCTTCCGACCCAGAATTTCAGATATGGAATTCCACACCTTCTCTGGACTTCTCCGCCTTCGCTCTCTAGATCTGAGCAACAACCAGCTGACCGTCATTCACCCCGAAGCCTTCAGCAACATCAGCCAGTCCCTGCGAGAGCTCAACCTCAGCCGAGCCCTCTACAACTACTCGTCAGTGATGGACCTGTACGCCTCCCTCCAGAGGATCTCCACGGCGAACCTACGGGTCCTGGACTTGTCCGACAACAGCCTCATCTACCTGCCCTCGCGCACTTTCTCCCGCATGTACAGCCTGCGCCGGCTCCAGCTCTCCAACAACTCTCTGGTGGCCATCCACAGCTTCGCCCTCTCAGGTCTGGAGAGCCTGGAGGAGCTTGACCTCACGCTCAACTTCCTCAAGACCTTCACCGACGAAGACTTGCAAGAGTTGGACTCCCTTCCTCAAGCCTCTCTGCTTCTGGGGAAGAACCCGTTCACATGCACCTGCGGCATTGAACCCTTTGCACAATGGCTCAACAGATCCCAGGATCGCGTCCGGGATGCCGAGGGCCTCCTGTGCGCCTTCCCTCCCAGCATGAGGAACACATCCATCCTCGCAGTGGGCATGCTGACTCTGGAATGCCAGCAGAGGGACGTGGGGGCAGACCTCGCTTTGCAGACCTCTTACGTATTCTTGGGAATCGTTCTGGGCTTCATAGGCCTCATTTTCCTCTTAGTACTTTACCTCAACCGCAAGGGAATCAAGAAGCGTGTGTATGACATGCGGGATGCCTGCAGGGAGGTTTGGGAGGGCTACCACTACCGCTTCGAGATAGACTCCGACCCCAGGTTATCACAAGTCTCCACAAGCGCTGACGCATGAGAGGACGATCGCTGCGCTGCAAACGCCAGAAACTCTTTCTCCTAATTCGTTCATCAGTTGCAGAATGTAAAAAAAAATAAAAAATGTACAGACGTGCCTGTAAATATATCTTAAAACAACAACACTTTGATTGAAGCATGCACTCATCAGTCAAATGGAAATGTTTGACACTTTCAAGAAGCAAAAGTAAGTGCCTGAAGTGAGCTCAGTATTGTTTTTTTTTTATTTGTGAATCAAACAGATCTCATAGAAAAGGAAGGGAAGAGGGAGGCGGGGGTAACAGAACTGCAATAAAATTCTGACACTATGAAAACAAACCTTTGGGAATTTAAAGCACAATCACTCATTCATCTTTGATCCCTTTCAAGCCCTTTGGTCCCTCCGGCCTCTTGCCCCAGGGTGCCAGAGAGGAATTAACCCACCAAAAGCTTTTTCTCCCCCCCACCCACCAAAGCTCCTCTTAAAATCACCACTCTGCCCCTCTTTGGCTGTTGGATTAGAAGTGGAGAAGACAGTTCAGCACAGGCCAGCGGAAATCTCCCTGCCCCTTCCCTCCCTCCTTCCCCCTTTCTCTTTTTCATGAAACTTTGCTTTGTTTCAACTCCTTGAGTTTTATTGTCAAAATGATGAGAACCAGCCCCGAGCTGAAGCCGCTGAAAGTAACCCCCCCCACCCCTCTTTCTTCCCCTCCTCCTTAAAGACAACAGCCCTCGCTCTGGAGGCGCTTTGAAGGAAAAAAAGAAGAAGGAAAAAAGGTCTGGCTTTCCACGTTTTTCTGTTTAAGGGGCTTTTCCTCCCTGCAATGATAAGATACAGATGATTCTGAAACACCAGCCACATTGTTTCATTCACAAGGTCTTTTCAAGCAGCTTGGTGAAGACAGAGCTTTACAGGGTTAGTTTAGATTTTCTAAAAAGCGAGGTTCTATGAAGTTGTTGTCAGTGACAGCGTTCTAACCTGTCATAGACAAGATGTCATATTGCAGCCAGTTTGGAGAGTAGAAACAAAATCCTCAGAGCGGCAGAACGCTAACAGCTGGTCAAATGGATCAGCAAAGTCAGGGCTTCACAAGCTTCAATGTGGGACCGTAGACCGTTTTGTTTTTGTTTTTTTCTTTTTGAAGCTGTGTTACAAGTAGAGAGCATCTTATCAACAGTAAGCAGCACTCAGGAGGGTTTTCTGTCTGGACAATCAAGGAAAAATGATCATAATATGCTGAAGCTAACAGGTAATCTTAAATAATCCCATATTGTATTACTTGAATGCTATTTATTCAAGTAATGGATTATATCACTTGTGCATGACATCACATTCAAGTTGGAGCTCTGGCTAGGTCAGTGCAAAACCTGTTTATCACTTCTCTTCGGAAAAAAATACGTAGATGAAATTAAAATAGTAACACATTTAAAAAATATATGTTTTTTACACTTAAAACGGTAACGATGTTGTGTTCGTGTAATAATGTGAGAGATAATCTGAGAAAAGATCGATGTGACCTCTATTAGTGTATGAAGAAATGTACCCCTCCCAGTCAAAAACAAGCGATCAGAGCCAGCCTTAGCGCTGTCCATCAGCCTCATGTACTTGCTGTTCAATGTGCCAATGGCGGAGAAACAACTCACCGCAACATGAAGACCATTTACTTGCTGTCATCGGTGGCCATGCTAACTAGCCTTGGCATTTACTACAGGTTCTGCTAACAGGAAGAAGCTGTACGGTAGCAGAGAGAAAGGAAGGGAGGGGAATCAGAGGATGAGCAGCGCCACACTAAGGGTGATTGACAGCGCCAAGTCCCACCTCATGGCTTTGATTGA
Organism: Girardinus metallicus; assembly: GCA_903067095.1. Taxonomy (NCBI): domain Eukaryota; kingdom Metazoa; phylum Chordata; class Actinopteri; order Cyprinodontiformes; family Poeciliidae; genus Girardinus; species Girardinus metallicus. The sequence goes on from CAEGAE010026327.1 coordinate 15,227, forward strand.
TTGTTTCTAGTTAGCAGTTGGAGAAGGCGGAGAAGCTTGATTTTTCACAGATTATCTGTCTCATAGAATACTGTCACAACATGGTGACAGTTTTAACAAATATGTCAGAAAATTATATATTTTTAATGAAAGCTACATCCTGCACTTTTAAGCATGTACTATATTCACCTTTGCTGATTTCTCAACAGTCATAACACGTGCAAAATCACAAACTAGGACTGCAACATATCAGTGGCAGTCTATCAAACCTGCCTTTTATCTTATTACATGCACAAATCACAATGAGATTTATTGGACAAGACTTTGTGCACACAGCAAACAGTAAGTATGAAAATCCAACATACAATTGAGCAAAGTCAGTCAGCCATCTTTAAATACTTTATTTATAATATCCTACCACATATTGCACCTAAGGAGTCTTTATTGTGATAATAATTACTTGTATTTACTTCATTGGCTGCTTCAATAGTGACAACATCGCTAAATCTTTAATATGGGCTAACATAGCTTTGTGTTCTTCAGATTCTTGGCTAGCTGTTTGCCCATCTTAGTCTCCTGTGACTTTTATTCTCTTTTCTACTTGCTGCAATATGACATTTTTCTGCTACAGGAACTACCAGTAAAAAAAACAAAAAACATTTAAAAACCTGAACCTGAGGAATTTTCCTGCTACCATTGCCTTTTACTGCTGGAGTAATGTTAACTGTGTGTATCCTATTTGTACATGGAGATCAGATTTTTCCAGTTTCCAGTGGGAAATCTATGGAGAACCCAACCTAAAGTCAGAATTCCAATGGGAAAAGTCCAAGTTTAGTACTAAGGATGGTTGCTGAGTAAGAAAAAAATGCCATAAATGTGGCAAATATGAACTTTTTGTGAAAACTTCTGGTGTAAGGAACTTCATTAAACCAGTGGAGCTCCTAGCATTGTACATTATTTATTTGTAAACATGCTATTTTAAGAGCTTGAATGGACATTACTGTGTTATCTTGTGCTTGTTAAAGTGCCATGACATTGTGTCCTGTATTGCCATGTGTTTTAGCGCATTAAATAAACAGTGCTAGGCAGATTTAAGCATCAGAACATGAAGTGGATTTTATAAAAATTCAAAGGATGCCATATGTTTGAAGTCTGGCTGCACCCCCGGCCTTGAATAGTGGATGAGAACTGGGATGAAGGGTGTGGATTTTACAGTGGTCAATTGTGATCAGATAATTGGTCATGCTGTCAGTTTCACTTTCACTTTCAGGCATCTGTCATCCCAAAAAGAAGGAATTTTTATCAGCGAAAAGTTTGTATAATGTAGCATAAAGATTAAAGAATGTATTTATTTAGTCCTTTCAGACATATGTTAGCATTTGTGTTAATGCTAAATCTGTGATGGCATAGTTTGTGTGTGAGTATTATTATAGGATTCATAGTGCAAATTGTAAGATGTCCAAAAATCCGTGGCTAGCCAGCTTAGCAGTCAATTAAACTGTAACTACATTTCCATTACAAATGTGCGCAAAAAATTGTCGCTATTCCACTGATGTTGAAAAAACACAATTTAGCTATGTTTCGTGTTTCCTTTAAATAAGAAACACAATTAAAATCACAGGTGAATATGTGCATGCTCCCCCAACTGCTTCCTGTGGTCTACTGCGCCCTGGGCAGCCTCTGTTTGTTGATCCCGTGGCTCATGTGATGTGAAAAAAAGTGTTTCTGTTGTAGTATTGCGAAATAAACCAATTTCGCTCATCCTAGCAAAGCTTTGGCGTGTTTCCATTGAGCAAATCCATCCATTTTCTGTTCACCCTTGTCCCTCAGTGGGGTCAGGAGGGTTGCTGGTGCCTCTCCAGCTACGTTCCAGGTGAGAGGCGGGGTACACCCTGGACAGGTCACCAGTCTGTCGCAGGGCAACACAGAGACACACAGGACAAACAACCA
>CAEGAE010026334.1:0-37144 GCA_903067095.1 Girardinus metallicus
GTTAAGTGCCTTGCCCAAGGGCACATCGACATGGGGCAGGAGGAAGCTGGAATTGAACCTACAACCTTCCGATCACAAGACAACTACTCTTCCCACAGAGCCACAGTCGCCCCCTGTGGTGCCATGTTAAATTCTTTTTTTTTTTTTTTGATGAGACTTAACAATATGTAAATAGAAAAAATACTTAATGTACAAATCAGCTGTATTTAAATACAGCAGAAGGTATTAAACACTGGCAGCATCGATTCTAATCCAAACTATTCAGAGAAAATACAGAGAATAAAGACCAGAAGACTATTTTTGGTTCATAGTGCTTTGCCTAAAACCTGATACTCACCAGGTGGCTTATTCTCCACACAAATGCTGTCTCTTCTGATGAATCCCTCAGCGCAGTCGCAGTGGAAGGAGCCCTCCTCGTTGATACAGGCCTCGTTCAGTCCGGGGCATGCTATTGCACGTTCGCTGCATTCATCTATATCTGAGAGGGAACGCACAGGAAAATGGCTGAACCTCCACCAGGATAACCTTATGTGTTAAAAAATTACACAGATAATTAATGACAGTTTAAATACCAAGACACTTGGCTCCTTTCAGTCTGTAGCCACGCGCACATTTCTTACAGCGAGCAGGACCGCTGCCCATGCAGCCCACACATGCCTGGTCACAGCCTGGATGCAAAGGTGAAACGGTCAGCATCATTACTGTCAATATGATGCTCTGCCAGCTCGCAGAGTAGCAACTGTCTACTGTGGTCAGGTTTGTAGTTTCCACAAGCACCACAGTTCATGGTTCTTAAGGTTTCTAAAGAAAAATCTAAGCCTTTTGTTTTTGGTATGAATGCAAAAACAAATTAATCTTCAAGACAACAATACAAACAGCATTTCCTAACCAATTATAGGATATAGTCAATGACTTCATATTGGTAATTGATGCTCTAACTCTGACTTAATTTTCAAAAACCTCACAGAGACTGAAAATAGCTGACTGCTATTTCCTCAACAGTATTGTTCACATCAACCAGTGTTGGTTTCAATCCATTCGATCCCTTGTCAGGGTGCATGCTGGTCAATTGAAACATCCAGCATGATTTTGTTTGATAGAGTTCAATACATATTGAAGGAGCCGTACCTCTGCATTCATAGGATCCATCTATGTTGTGACAGTACGTGTTGGAAGGACAACGAGCCAGCTCTGTGCCGCACTCATCAATGTCTACAAGAGATGTGGTAAAAGTCACGGGAACTGTTTTCATCCAAACTTGCTAAAGAAAAAGCAACCAAATTCACACTCACCCACACACTTGTTGTCATGAAGGATCCACCCAGGTTTGCAGGCGAGGCACTTGTAGTCCTGTGGCCCTGAGCATTTCTTACAGGAGTGGTAGCATGCTGAACATGGGCGAGAACCGTTAACATCAAACCAATATCCGCTCCGATTGAACATGATACCGATTTAAAAATGTGTAAACAGCAGTGTGGAACTGACGCACCTGCACAAGCCCATGCGCTATCATTAGAGCTCTTCTCCCGGAAGTAACCATCAGCACAACTCTGGCACAGCTGGCCCGAGTAACCCGGGTCGCAGACACACTCCCCATCTCCGAGACGAGTGCCTTCACCCTCACAACGGCCCAGACCTCCACACACACCCCCAGGTCCAGACGGGCACTCTTCAAAATAGCACGATTACAATGATCAGCTCTTTGCTTAAATACTGCAGCAATGAAGGAAGTAAGCAAGGATGTAGACTCTCTTTTTTTTTTTTTTTTTTTTTATTGTACTAACATAAAGTGACCTGCTTGTGCACACCTTTGCAGTCGGGGCCAAAGTGTCCAGGTGGGCAGCATAGTGTTAGCTGCTCAATGCAGAGCCACTCAAACAAATCTGGTGCCTCCTGCTGCCTGGAAAACAAACATAATGTTCAAACAGGCTCATAATAACACAGCGCAATAACACAGAAGAAGCCATAAATGTTTTCATCTATTTTAATCTAAAGGGTAGTAAAACAAACTTATTAATGGCAGGTTTATGATGAAAAATAAAAAACTTGTCTTTAACACCTGTAATAATTTTAGCTGAGCTGTACCTGTGGAACCACCACGTCTCAACCTGGTCTTCTATCTGCTCCAGCAGACGGTTACATTCAAAATCTGTTTTCTCACAAGCGGCTTCGACGATCTCCAAAAGCCGAGTCTCACTAAAACGAGGAGACGATAATCAGGCAGAGGCTGAACCACAGAAATATGCGAGTAATAAATACATGAAGGAGAAAATCAACATTTAAAAACCAAAACACAGTATTGAATAAAAGACAAAACGGATGTAAACTACAAATGGTCACAGTATCTCAAAAGTCAGTTGCAGAAACTATTCCTACCTGCGTGCGTACTTAGCCAGCTTCTCCTCTTCCCACGCAGTGTTGCCGCCACCAAAGTTCTTGTTTGCCGTTTTTTCTAATCCCTACACAAAAATTTAAATTTTTTAATCCTTCAGTTTGAAGCAAAGAAATAAAAGCATGACAAAAAGATGTCAAGTGAAAACTTACAGTTTATCAGATTTACCTTAATGAAGCTTTCAGTGAGTTTTCTGCAGGTTTGACATGGCGCCGTCTGGACTTTCTCCACAGAGAGCTCTGACAGAAGCACCAGAGCAGGAAGGAAAGGCCAGACTCCCCACATGATCCTTCAGAGGACAAATAGAAAATATATGCTTCACCAGAACAGGGTCCCTAAAGTTCGAAGCAAGACGTTTATCTTCTAAAATTCTTCTGCACTGAGTGTAATTTTCTTTGCAGTTACTGATTTGAAAACTTCCCTAAAGCCCCAAAAGTTTCAAAAGCGGCTTGGTAAAACAGTCAACACTATTCCAAGTCTGAATAACTGCTTACTGCTGATACAGAAATGTTTCACTGGAACAAGCAACTTTGTATTACTCTGATTTACCAAAGTTCTTATTGGCTTGATTCCTACATATGTATGCATTTTTCTTCAGAAAACTGAAGCCGTTAAACCATGAGATCGAATTACATTTTTGTACCTATATGTTCCTTGCATGCGAACGGAAACTGGGAAGAAAGCTTCCAGTTTCTCTCCCCTCTATGCTTGGAACGCATTCCAGTCTGAACTAAAACTGTCAGAACTTGTTTAAGTGAGATCTTTCTGATCCATCTTAAGAAAGCAACAGCAGAAACTGATCGTTTTAAATTTTAAATTGTTGCTGTTTTTATTTTTAATTGTTATTAAAAATAGTTATTACGGTAGTTACTGTAATAACTACCGTACTACATTTTATTAGTCAAATTGTTTGCACCTTAAATATTTTTAATGTTTGTTTCTGCTATTGTCCATTTGTCTTGTCCACTACAACATTTCTGTTCTTGGTCAGGTCAACCTTTAGAGTTCTTGAGCTTAATGAGACTTAAATAATAAATAAATAAATAATACACAGGTGGTCAATCTTGCCCAATAATGTTACATTGTAGCAGATAGGACGCCTCTTTCGATGAAATGCATGATTTACCTGCTTGTATGTCTACTGCACTGTAACGTTTCACGTTCATGCCAATGAGAAAATAAAGATAAATATACAGTAACAGTGAACTTTCAAACAAGGGTTGACAAGCAATTTAAATACAATTTTAAGACAAGGTAATGTACAATTAAAGATATTAACCCACTGAAATAGTAGTACATCTCATATACCAACATTTATTTATTTGTCACTTATATAAATCATATGTATGTAACATTCTGCACAGTAACGCAGTAATAAAAAACAGCAAAATAAGCTATTTATCCAGGCTAAGATGCTCAGCAACATCAGCACCGGCTAGCAGCTAAAGTCAGCTAGCTGCTAGCATTAGCCAACCGTATTTATAAAGACTGCTCTTCTGGCCACTACTTTATTTATTTGGAGGCACTATTAATCATTTTACCTCCATGTTTTTGCGTTGAGATTTTTATTTCTGTACCTTGTTATTAAACCACAACGTCTGCTGCACAACCGACAGATCGTCTCCGTCCCTGCTGGCTCACTGTCACCTGAAGCCGGGCAACTTCACATTTTAGGAATCCTCCTTTAACTTTTACTTTTCAGCCAAAGACTGTTTGGTTAACGCTGGAAATGCTCCTGCAGCAGCCGTGGTGCTGGACTGCAGCGGAACGGGCAGAGACTACAATCCGCCGGGATGAATGAATGACTGGCTTCTAGTCTCTTCTGTGTTTTCCATGGAGCGGCTGCCACGCAGGATATGACGTTGCTGGGTTTTAATCTATGAGCCAATCACACGTCAGAGCAATCACACTTCTTTACTGAAATGACAAATTATTAAATTAATCTATTATTCATTTTGAGTGGCTCAATTTTCATATTTATATTTAACTGATTACCTTCCAGTCGTGTTTAAAACGTTTTTTTCTCTGGTTATCTTGTACACACCTTATTTATGTGCAATCTGACATTATTTCAAATGCTGAATGCACTGCTCTTGTATAACTGTGTTTATTTTTAAATGAAAGATGTAGTAACAGGAAGGATGTAACAGGAAGGATGACATTTACTTGTTGCATTCACTACTTTTAGTTTTAGAATTGACAAGTTTCAAGATTGGAAAATTAAAGGAAGGTCCCCAAAAGTCAAAATTTAATGAAGGAAAGTTTGATGATAGAATTCTGACCACAAAATCCAGTAGGATTTTTAGACTTCAGTTTGGTTCTGTGTCATTTCTAGATTAATGTTCTGAGTTCAGAGGTTAATGGAGAATACAGCTGCCACCAAATGTGTGATATTTTTCTTTTATTATTATTTTGTTCTAGGAATTCTCAAACATTTCTCCAAGATACTGCTTAGTTGAAACTATTTTAAATCATAGAACAACCTTGTACAGCTAATCTTTTAAGGGTGATAACATTTTTCTGTGTGTGCCACTGAAGACAATCCAGTGGTATGTATATGTGCCAAAAACATACAAGATGTATTTGGTGCATACATATTGTTATGTGTCTAAAAAGTAGCACATACCACATTTTAGGACCCATATCATTCCAAGAGGACTCCTGCCCGAGCTCATCTTTTAAGCACTACCACTGCAAACAAGACAGCGCTCACCTGATCTACTACCACAGTCTCACCCCATGTTTGCGCACACTCTGATTCTTAATATTATTTTCTATCTGCTGAGCCTTTTGTCTTTTGGAAGTTAAGGGAAGAAATGGCAAAGTACTGGAAGTACTTTATTCTGTCCTCTACACGTATATGTTACGTACTGTATTGATTTGATAAGTTTTATGTTGAGAAAAATGATTAGAAAAAGTGTTTGTTCTATTTTGCTTTGTAATCATATTTGTACTTTAATTGTATTTTTTGTCTCTGATTAAATATTTTTTTCAATATATCAGATGAAATGTTCACAGCTATAAAAAGCTCACCTCAGGGAATAATTTCCCAGATGGCTACTTTTTCAATTTTGAGTAAAACATGCTTAATGAGTGCTTCTCTTGAGTATTGTTTTACCCGACTTATACACTGCATCTGCAGTGCTCCACATTATCCATACAACCAAAGTGCTGTTTGCTGACTGGTACATCTCTTCTTAATTTTACATCTTCATGGTGTTTCTGTTGAGCTTTATCTCTTTAGTTGCTACAGCTCTACTTGGCCGTGCCGTCTTCTTCAATGACTGGTATCAACAACTCTCTTCAATGTTAATGATAAAAACATGCAAATCAAATTAGGATAAATAAAAACTGCTTAATTGTGCTATAATCTATGTTGTAACATTCAAACAACCTTTATTGTGAAAATGTAGTAAGTCAAACTAAAGTATCTGTTATTCATTCAGATATGAGCAATAATTGTTTATAGACAAGTACAATAATGCTTTATTCAATCTCATATTAAAACGTTTAGGAGAAATCACAGTATAAAACCAACTCAGAATTCTTGAGCAAACCATATAACATATTTACATGTACAGTCTGTCATGTATATAATATTTTTCTTTCATGAATTGTAGGGTTTTTACTGTCCAGATGAAGTGCAAGACCATAATGTACAAGTAAAATGACTTAAATACACACAGTGCCTGTGGAAAAGTTGGTATAAATATCAAGTGCATGCTACACTGAAAATGCTCTCTGAGGTTTTATGTTAATGCCATTTTGCTTTTTCAAGATAACAATCAAACACAAGTTGCAAACTCCTAAAAAAAAATCTTCTATTTTTAAAGCATTTTGTTTTTCCAGGTAGTGTCATGTTTCAGTGCTGGATCAAGTTTCTCTTAAGCGTTAAGTGCTCAAGCTCTACTGACCTGATGTTCATCATATAAAACTGTTCTTGCTGCTAAACACAGCATCCATTACTGTTTGATAAACCTAACAAGCAAAACTGTCGAACAATATGATGCTTTTTCTCAACATGTCCTACACAATTTCCATGTTGTCCTTATGCATAAGTGTTTTCTCCCAGACATGCCAAATTCCTCCCACAGTTCAGAAATATGGTTAACTGGTCATTTTAAACTAACTGTAGGTGATCGTGTGTATTTTCTGAACTCTGAGTTCAAATTGTCTCCCTATGCGTGTGTAGGTTTTCTCCAGTTACTCCACTTTCTTCACATTGTCCAAACTAAGTGTGCTAAGTTTCTCTTTCAATTCCCCACAGGTGGCAGTATGTGTCTGTGTGGTTGTTTGCCTTGTATGTTTCTGTGTTGCCATGTCCTGGGTCAGCAACCTAACCAGGGTGTACCCTGGTCCACACAATATATTGCAAATTATCGCAATATCATTGTGTAATACTGTGCGCAATAATCATATTTCAAAGGACTGTTTGGAGTGCAATAATTGCGGCTAATATATCCCAAGACATGTGAAATTGCATTTTCTTCTAATATTAATCTAGTTGGACACAGTCTCAGTGCAGCAAATCCTCTAATAATAACATTGACCCAAAATGCTAATCTCTTACAGAGATTAAGAAGCACAGACAATGGAGACAAGAAGGAAAATATTAGGCATGTCGTAACTGATCATCAATGGAATATTTACCAATATTATTTCCATTGAAAGATGTTCTAATGTCAAGCAGTTGCATCCTAACCCTTAACTGCCCTCTGTCCAACAACTTCTGGAGACATTTGGAGATCATCAGGCTTCAGCATCCCACGACACAGTAAGGGTAATGCAAACAGAAAATGGATATCTTTGTGCATTAATTGAGGTATATTTGTTCACTGGAGCCTCCCATAACTTGTCCTTTATGGTCCTCTCTAGTTGTCAGACCCAATCCATTTTACCGACCACTGTATCAGGACTGGACGGTGGTGTGATTAAATTTGGTTCTAAGAGAAGTACTTCCCCAGAGTCTTCCTCTTCCCGCCCAACACAGCCTGGAGATACACCAGCAAGGTGCAACACATTTGTCCCTGCTGTGAACCCCGACAGCCTTTTGGCAAACGCTCTGGATGCCATTCGAAGCCCCCCTGCCCTTTTCCGCCTTGCTGATGCTGTGGCGATTTGTTTGGAACCCGCCAGCTCAGTCAGAAAGCCCAGACTTTGGGACGGAAGGCTGTAGAGATGGAGTCCACAAAAAAGCCGTGGTAGCGGTCGGTAGCCACCTGGAGGCGCAGGAGGAAGTGACTCAAACTGCACCAGCATGAACCGCTCGCCTGCACGGCCCTGTAAATAGTCTGCAAGAATACAGCTCAGCGAGGCGCCAAAAACATCCATGTGGCGGGACGAGGCAGAGTCCCCCTCCGCTCCTCTGATGTTCTCTTCATTGTTCTCACAGCTGCGGGCTCCCCATTCCTCAGCTCTGGTCCACGTGGTCTGGGTTAGGACTAGCACCACCTTACCGCCCTGCCGCTTCAGACGGTCCAGTCGCGAGTGGAGCCACGGCACGGGGCCGAGCACACTGAGTTCGCCCTGGCTCCAAAGGTCAAGAGACACTGTGAAGCCCAGGGCCTGAAGAGAGGAACCCAAGTGACATAGGAGCTCTGGCAGACGCTTGTCATCATCAGGCGGATATAGCAGCATCACATGACCGCCACCCACAGCACCTGAAAGAAAGAAAATATTCATGCTGCCTGCTAGAAGATTTCTCATGATCTTTGTGTGGTTCATTTTATAGGTTTGAAACACCTTCACACTGGCTGTTTTCAATCACAAGACAAATTAAATATTTGTTGAATATAATGCATGTCGTAATAAATTAACACTAAATCTACTTTCAAATGTACTTTTTAAGCCACAAAGTAAAAAAATAAAAAATCCCGCTTGAACTATACAACTGGTATAAATAAAAAATCTCACTTTTGCACTGCCTTGAAAAACTGTTTTACATTTTGTCACATGATAAACACAAACCCTCTATGGATTTTATTTTAATTTTATGTGACAGACAAACACTAAAAAGTCCATGGTTGTAAAGTGGAGAAAAAATATTGGATACTGTTTTTTAAGTTTCTGAACAAATAAAAGTATGAAAAGTGTAGCATATATTTGTGCCAATACTTTGAAGGACCACTTTTCACTGCAATCAAAGCTGCCAGGAGGTATTTTCAAATGATTTCCACATATCGTCCATTTGATTAATGTCTGGACTTTTACGTGGCCATTTTAACGCATGGATTTACTTTATTCTTACTCACTCCACATTGTTGTATATGTTTGCTGCTCGAAGGTAATCATTCACAGCTGTTTCTTTTATGGCATAACCCATAAACAGGACTCCTTATAGCTGGATTCTTGCCACTCTCACTGACTTACCCCTTATTTGTGGAGTGGACGACTAATGGTTTCACTGTAGACAAATTATTCTACTGGAGCTGTGGTTCACTGCAGCTCCTTCATAGTTACAGTAGCTAATTTTCTGTTTGATCTCCTCTACAGATAAGTACAGTTGGTAGGTTTGCAGCTGTGATATTGTTTTAAAACTTTGCTATAATCTTTTCTACAATTTTATCTCTAACCTAGCAGGCATGTTCCTTAGTCTCCAGTGATGCCGTTTATTCACTTATCTCCTCAAACAACCTCTAAGCATCACAAAAAAGCTGGATTGATACTGAGATTTAATTACACTTTGGTGGACTATTTTAATTTTTCAAAAACACTTTTTCTTTTCATTTACAACTATGCTCTGCTTTGTGTCTACAACATAAAATTCAACTAAAACAAACTGAAATTTGTGTTTGAAGCAGAAGACTTCAAGCAGTAAGACTAGTTTTTAAAGGAACTGTAACATCAGCAAAAGGGGTTTTTTTTGTCGACGTAAACAAAAAACAAGAGTTAGACAAACCTTTGACGTCATCATCCTTCAACCATCTCCAAACATATCCTGGAGAAAAAGCAGAAATAATATTGAGACGTTTTCATGCTACCCGCAAGAGACATTCAGTTTTGTATCCTAAAGAAGCCAACCTTTCAGAACGCCTTGTATCAAATAGACTCCAAGTATAGCCAAACATATCAGTATGAATCCGACAAGAAGCGGAAGAATCCATCTTTTTCGATGTGCTAAAATAAAACAAAATAAAAATTTTTTAAAAAAGCCAAGAAGCCTTCATGAAATTGCGTCTAAGATTTCAATCACATCATAAGATTGTAAATGTACAGTGAAAGTAAAATGTTTTGACACTGGTACAAATCTTGTTTTTCATTAGCTTTACTGCTTCATTATACGGTGACAGTCTTTTGTTGGCCACTGTTACCTTTAACGAAACATGCTGACAATTTTTCTATTAATGGGCAGGAAACTTATGAATCTACTCATATTTTCTCACCTAATAGAGTTTTGCATAAAAGTGGTGTATTTCTAATTAAAGGCCTTTGAAACATATTGCATGTTTATTAGTGAGTTCAGTGTGGCCTACTTTATAAAAAACTGACAAAGAGAACAACGTTGAGGCAGTAAAGTTTATGAGAAACATGTCTTTTAGGCATGAACTGTAGAATAAAATGCACTAAACACATGATCCACATAAAAATAAACATTGGACATTGTTTTTAAGATTACGGAGTAGTTTGAATTCTTACTTTCAAATGGACACTGGGGCTCTGAGAACAAGACCATCCCTTCAGATTTAACCTATAACATAATGGTCTAAAGTGACTGTAGGTTCAATGGTTCAGTACAAAATGTTGTTATAAACAGTGAGGATTTATTGAGCAAAACAGTACAAATGGTACCTGCACACAAAGCCGAGGGTGTGGCTGCAGCAAGAACTCCCCTGCTTGCTGAAAGGACAAAAAGGAATAAATTAAAATGCTAATTAATAAGTATAATAAATAGATCTCGAAATGATCTGAAAGCACAAAGATGTCTGAAATATTGGCAAGAACAGATCTAACCACACCACAGTTGTCTGACTTGTGGTGCACAAGGACATCTCCTCAAACAACAATGCTGCCTGACTTGTAAAATTACTTCATGCCAGGCACCAATCACACAATGCCTTTTCTTTTATACGAATCATTTCACCTCTGATCTTTATAGGTCTCCTCGTCGACAGCTACACCATTAAAAGTTGGACAGATTCCAAACATTTGTCAGCATACGTCATTTTGACTCCGACATCTACTTTATGAACACTGTTTTTTTACCCAGTGTACTCTGTGCGACGCAGTCCAACCAGTAGTCTTGAGTTGCTGTTTGGAGCCCGTCACTTCTTCACACTGGCCCCCTGCCATGTCTTTCTTGCACAATTGCACCTCAGCTTGCACTTTACAGGGAGAGGTTACATTCCAGCTCAGCCCCGTGTTCCCACTCCTTAATGGAGACTCCACCATAGTCACAGACACGTTGTTCTGCATTCTTCTCAGAGTGTCTATTAAGAAAATGAAGAAAGCAGAAAACGGTACGTCATATTCCAGGAATCAATTCATCACAAATCAGATAAGATTGGACAGCAACATCAGGAAACAACTCTTACCTGTTTTATTTGTGAAAGGACAGTACTTCGCTTTCGTATTTTTACTGTCAAACCATGCCTACAAAAATAGTTACTTTTTAATCATTCCTTTCATCTTATGCAAATGAATATTTTTCTGAGTTAAAATTCCAGTTACCAGGAAGCAAAGGCATGGTGCAATGAGATGCGATGGAATAACTGTTTCACTCTCGCCAGTGGGCTGCACAGACAAGAAAATTACACAGGCGAAACTATTGTTGAACATTTTGAAATGTGTGCATGAACACTTTGGATAGTTTAGAGATGACTTACCCACGTAAGAGGCTGTCCAGATACATCATCCCATTCCATTTCCCAATAGACCTTCTCTTGTGTGGAAGAAATATTTTGCAGTTGCAGCCGGACCAAGTTTTCTGTGTCATTTACATGGAGCCTGGGAACTGGGAGAGGAACATGTCAGTCATCGCAAACAACCTTTTTTAAATGCATTGCGTGGCAGCATGTGCTAGGACAAATGAACAAATGATTACAGATAATGCGTTTTCTTACAAAAATTAGCAAAGTACAGTAAAAGATACATACATTTGTCATCTTCATTATAACAAATGAAGATAACCAGGCAACATGCAGTTTTTAAATTATGATTTCTTTCATTAATTAAAGAAAAAAAGTCATCCACGTCACAAAACAACTTCCCTTTTTAAACCTAAAAGCTGGATGCAACAAAGTGGCATCAACCATTTGTGGTACTTGGCAATCAGTCTTTAAATTTCTATAGAGGAATTTGACCTGCTTTTCTTTTCAGAAGTGGTTTAATTCAGCCACATTAAAATATCTCAAGCATCTCAAACAGATTTAAGTCTGGACTTTCACAAGGCTTATCCAAAGTCTTCATTTTGTTTCATTTATAAATTCATTCAGAGGTTGACTTATTGATGTGCTTCAAATCACTATCGTGCTGTTTAACCCAAACGCTCTTGAGCTTAACTTAAAAACCAATATGTTTCCATCAATTCCAACAGGTCGTTGAGGTCATGAAGCAGAAAAGCACCCTAGACCATCACACTGCTATTTCCATGTTTCTCTGTCGGATATACCCTAGTTTTAACGAAACATAGAACGTACAAAAAAGATTCCACTTTTCTGTCATCAGTCTACAGAATACACTACTGAATGTAACATTTCTTTAGATTTTTGTGGACAATTGTATTTGTGAAATTTTAATCTCTTACCGTTGCGCTCTTGAGAACGTTTCAAGAGATTCAAGGGACAGGCTGAAAGAGGAAGGAAAAGGAACTCAGTGACCATGCTGTTTTTTGTTTTGATAAAATTACAGCACTTTAACTCACCTTGTTTAGGTGCAGGAAATGTGATATTTTTGACGATTTGTGTTTCCTTTGAATCTGCTGTGACCACAACAGGAGCCTCGAAATCCACTTTCTCTATCAGCAGCAACTGTGTTAGCCGAAAATATAAAAACAATGTAAACTTTTATACCCTCATCAATCCATTATATATCTGTATTGAATTTTTAAATGACATAACATCCAGACACTTTAAATAACACTGTTTTGCTAATGTGATAGGCTGATGTCAGTCACATTTGAACAGTTCAGAACATTTATAGTGTACTCTTGGTAGCATTACTTTATCTCATGCTACACCATACAGATGGTCTGTCTGCTCCAACGAAGTTTTACTCACTTTGGAAAGAGCTTGTAATTGAGATAGCAGAATAGTTGGAGCTTGTTTTCCAATTTAAATAGCTAGTAATATTTTGACCACTTGAAGTTCATAGATGCTGTACAGCATCTAGAAATGATGGCTAGGCCTTGCTGCAGATTAACCCGAACAGCAGAACGAAAAAAAAAACAAAAAACAATATTAAAATTATAAAGTAAATTTCAGCTATTTTAAATGCAGCATGCAGATGATCCCAGATGCTGGTCTGAGGATTTCAGAAACAGCTGATCTGGATTTTTATGCACAGCCATATCTGAGTCCAAAAAAAAGGTAAGCAAACAAGTTGCAGATCTTTTATGAGTAAAAACAAATTATTGATGTAAGAGGATAATTTGCATCCGGCCTCAAAAAGTTAGATAAGTAAAAGAAATTTAAATAACCGTTCATTACAACCAGGGTATGTGCAATACCATCCATACACAACATGTTGAAAGTTGAAGGAGAAGAGCTTCTCTGCCAGCTGGCACTTTGTAGAGTGCGTTTGCATAGTCTTGGAATTGGGTAATTATCACATCAATTATCAGTATGGTGAAAAATTTCTTACCATGATAAGAATTTTGATTTATCATGATAAAAATAAATGACGTCAGAAAACTTCAAAAACTTAAGACTATTGGCAGGATTGCTATTTTTACTGTTTTCTTTTACTTTTGTTATTTCCATGTGGAACCATAAATTCAAATATTTGATAAAATGCAGGTTATGTGTGCATAACCAGCACACATAACCTGTGTTATGTGTGCAGGTTTTATCAGAAATCTTTTGCTGATAAAGATTTTAAAAAAGTGTAAATAAATCATACCATTAGATATGATTTTATCAGCAGTTTTTATATTTATTGGGCTTGAACTTCAGTGACATGCTGAGAGATTACAAAGAAGCTATAAATATTTTTGTGACTACTTTTACAGCTATGACAATACATACCACAAATTCTAGTAATAAAATTTTAAGTCCATGTTGCCCATCCCTAACACAGTCTCACGAAAGTTGTATTGTTCCTAACTTGATGACTGCTTTAACATAGTAATGCACTATGCCACAAAGCTCAAATCATCTCTGTGGCACAGATTCTTGTTGAATCTGTGCCACAAACAAATGAGGCTGTTCTCAAACGAGGCTGTTGTACAAGCCAAGGTAAGCATAGATTAGAAATATGTACATTCACCTGAAACAAGTCACTCACATGGATGCTCATTCCAAATAAAACAATCACAATAACTATATTTCTTTAAAAATTATCATTTTAAACATTAAAAGTATTTCAAGTAGTACTTAATTACTTTGTAGCAACCCAATAACGATGATAGACTATAATTATGTAAAAAGTATGCAGAAGTTCACTAAAGGGCTTCCAGCAATTATTATTAACAGGAAGAGGAAAATTGTGAATCCGATAAGGAAGATAAGCTATGTAGCAATTAGTTAAATAAAGAAAAAGCCTTGAAGGTTGATTTTAATATTTCTGTTGTCTAAGAACGTTTGGCTCAACATGAGCTGAACAAGAACACATAGATTCAGAGAGTAGATAAGAAATATATTTGTTCTACTACAAAGAAAGCAGAATAAAAATAGTTTTACTTGACTTCCTTGTTCAGGGCTCCTTAGCTTAAACACCAAAATTTGATTACATCTGTTTTTAAAGATTTACTAAAAATAATCAGGTGGCGCTTTTTCACCCTACAATATTCTACTTCTCTATCTTTCCCTCTTTCTATACAATTTTATCTTATTCAGTTTTAAGAATTCAGCAGCATATACAAAAATAAATTAAACAAGAACAATAAAAGTCAAATTAACAAAATGAATTTATATAACAAAATGAATTTATATATCCTGTAAACTTGAGAATTTTCTGCTCAGACTAGCCCGTTTGTACCACACATTTATTGAATATTGTACTTGAGGTAATATTGTATGCAATGTTACAATTTACTTTTGAAAACGACAACAAAGTGATGTCGGTAATAGTTTCTGGGCATTAAACTGCATCAGTTTCCAAAGAATTCAATGAACTCAGCAAAGCAAAATCTTGCCCACAAGATGTTCGAACACGTTTCTGCTTCTGCTTCAGCTTCAGGGTGTTGCTTTAAAAAGTCATGTCTACATGTTTCGTTATGTTCGTCCTTTTTTTTTTTTTTTTTTTTTTTCCCCCAAACGCACAGTGACGCCACGTGGGAGGATGACATCAGTTTACCAGGAAGAAGTCAAAGGGAATATTTTCTTGAAAAACAGAATTAGTAGGAATAGAGAGACGTCACAGCCTGTCACACAAGCAGAATAAATACCTTTGATCTTTAGGGTTCATTATCTACTATCATAGTTAAAATTAAGTAGTGTTTATAAAATATGTAAATATTTAGAAACGAGTTTTAAAAAAATAATTTAAGAAGCATAGTTAATTTTATTTATTTGACCCAAATTAAACCAAAATTTAAAAGCTGTGCTCAAAAAGCCAAACATGCCCTGAGACTCAGCTGCTTGCAGTACCTCTAGCTCTGATCAGTTAGATTATCTTATCCTGCTCGCTCATGGTAGTGGAGGAATTTCTGGCCCTTTCTTTACTCAAAGAGTAGTTTCAGAATTTGTATGCAGATCTACCTTAAGGTCCTATCAGAGCATTTTAGTCAGGGCGAGGCCTGGAGTTGACTGAAACCTAAAACCTTTAAATTTTTAGCCACTCTGCTATCGATTTGCCTCCAAGTTCAGAAAAACCTTTTGATTCACCTCATGAATTTACTCTTAATCTGGTAGAATGCTCACTTCTGAAAAGTTTGAGTGCTGTCCTCAATATTTTCAGTTTATCTTTCTCAATGCCAATGAACAGAGAACCTTCTTACTGTTGTCAGATTTATGGACTGCAACAATGACTTTTCTACGATCGTTACTGGAGTCCTACAAAGTTTGCTTACATGGATCAGCTTCAAGTTCCTGCTGATCAGCTGATTGATTGTATTTTTAATGAACTAAACCCAGTTCTACAGTATCTGCCATAAGAATCCCTGTGGAAATAGTACAGGTGGGTTCAATTTTCAATACATTTCCTCTGTGTTCAGACTTTTTGTTGAATTTGTGTTAAAGGGTTACATGTGATCTAGTGGTGTTCACCAGAGGTTGTGCGTTTCAAACTGCAATACCAGAAGAAGACTAGATGAATGATTTTAATAAAGCTTGCTATGTAAAATCTATGTAAAACCATAGACTTCAATGACGGTGTCCTTTTACCAGGACTGTACTTTTATACAAGACTTACCTTGTAGTTGGAGGATGCGCTCATGTAGGTTGGATTAAAATGGATTGCCCTGCAGATATCGATAGAACCCGGCAAGGAGAGACAGACTTTCACAATAGCTACAAGACAAAGAAAACAAATTTTATATAAATTACAGTATAAAGAGACCCAGTTATTATAAAGAGCCAACTACAGTGTCATTCATATTAGCACTCCTAGTAAAGACTCACAGAGTACTGAAAATTTGGTTTTCTTTTGTAAGTCAGAAAAATTCAACCTTTTAAATAAGTTCATCTGGAGGTTTGTTGGTTACTGTGTTAATATAATCAACAGAAAGAAGTTGAGGCAAAATCACCTTACTTCATGTAACTTTTATACAAATACATATTATTTTTGTTTACATATTTGTTGATTGTGTCACTGTTTCATGACAGTATGGTATGAGACAGTTAATCTGTGGGAAAAAAAAAAACATCTTACTCCTTCGGCTTCTTCCAGTGCTAACTAGAAACAACCAATTAGAGCAAGGAGGCGGGACTTAGCCCTGGATCTTAGTCCAGCCATGTAACTACAGGTAACTGTAAAGAGATCTCATCCTGCTCACACTTCGATTCAGAGAAAACAGCTTAAAACACATGAAACTGTCACATAACTGACTGGATAAAGATCCAAGTTCGTCTTACCACCATGAAAATGGAGTTAAAAAAAAACTCACTATAGAGAACTACTGGAAGGAGAGGCATCTTAGGCCATTAACTACCATTGGATAAGATCTACATGTCGGGAAGAAATCGTTGATACCATCACAGGCCTAAACTTGTAGAGCTTGCCAAATGCTATTGGGACTTTAATCTGAAATGTGTAATATATTATAAAATATATATAATATATTACACATTATAATCCAATCACATAGATATAATCATATAATTATATCTATATGATTGGATTGATTTGGCTAAATAAGTTGGAACTGTTAGTGTTATACAATAGCTTGCGTTGAGTTACAAACATAATGATTTTAACTCAACTGGGTCAGCTGAGACTAACATCATCCACATTTGGTGAACAGATCCTCCAAATTAGTTTGGCAGGAAACACAGGATGAATATTTGTAAAGCACCTCATGGCCTCTGTTACACATAATTTATATTCTATCAAATTGTGGGACTGTTCCTTTTCTGATGGCCCTGGAAATTCTGACAGACTTTTCGGGAAGATCTGTTTTCCGCCATCAGTAAACTGAAAATGAGTCATCATTTGGATATTTTGGCCAGATAATGAGCCAGAGCAAATAAACAAATCAAGATAGAAATGATTTATATGAAACAAAACTCTACTTCAGCATATCACCAACTCTTTCCCAAAACCTAAATCCTATTAAAAAAACATGTGAATAAAGAATAAAGAGAAGAGAGCATATGGGAGGACCAGGACTCTCTTTGTTCACTCCAGTTCTGTGAAATCTTGTGGAAGACAACTAAGAACTCTCCCATTGAAATTAATATTTCAATCAAATATTAATGAGCAATTAAATGAGGCACTGACAATTTATCTAAAATAATTACTTTTCAACATTTTCCCACAGCAAATGTGGTAAGGCAATAATTTTCTACAATTTTATAACTTCTTCCACACCTTTACTGGGATCACCAATGATGTGACATAAATTTTAACTACCCGCCTTAAGAGTTTATTTCTTACCTTCTTCGTCGCTGTCGTCACCTGATCCGTCAAGACTCTGCTTTTCAAAATCTGCACCTACTGCAACATGCAATTATGTCAGCAAAGAAAACAGCACTACTAAATACTGCAGAAGCAACAACAGAAGCCACAGTGCTGCAGAAAAAAGCTACAACAGAAGCTATATACATACAGCTAAAACAGAATTTAGGAAAGCCTTGCTAGCATAACTTCTGTTTTAGCATAGCTTCATTAGAATTATGGCTTTTGTTGTGGTGGTTTTTGCATTTTGTTGACGCTTTTGGGCCACTGTAGATTTCTTTTACAAAATAAATATTTGAAGTTACCTTGGAGACTGATTTCAATTTGTAGACATGGTTCACAGACCAAGCGGCAGTGAGTGGCGTTGAGCTGAACGTGTGTAATATGTAGAGAGCCATATGGATCAGGTGGGGCATCTCTGAAAGACACTGAAGACAAAGAGCCTCTGTTTAGACCGACTGCAGGCGTGCGAGCTTGTCATTATAAAACAGAAGCATATACAACAGATGTCACGCAGCTACCTTTGGTCATGCGGCAGTCAGAGAGACCCTGGAGGCGAGGAAAAAACGATATAAGGGAAATGTTAATGAACCACACCTACAAAGCACATCAACAATAAATACTGGATTAACAGGTGTTCACAGGTTTTATACAAGAACAAAACCACTACAGCTTATTTGTGAACAACACAAGAATAAAATTCAGTTTCAACCTGGCTGTTTTAAAATTTTATAGACTCTGTGGACTTGTAAAATTTGAGGTCATTATATTTGTTTGCAATTTGGTGCAGTTTTCATTAAAGCTTCACAGTGTTCTCTAAAGCTTCTGAACCTCATTCCACCTCTAACACTGAACAAGGGTTATGACAAACAACAGAAAAAAATGCACTAAATCATTTTTTTAGTACATTTCCCTGCTTTCTTCTCTTACTGAATGTATTTGGTGAGTGTCAGGTTATCGCGACACTTTTCATAGAGCTTTCATCTGAAAAAACATGAACAAAAAACAGTATTTGAATTTAGGTTTCATTTCTGATGTCTCCAGTAGGCAGGGCTTTTTAACTGACTGTGTTAGTTAACTCAGCCATGAGTCATAAACTCCACAAACACTATTAATTTTGTCCTGTTCAATTTCTCATTAGTTTGCCCTTCAAATGGGTTTAACTGATTTAATCTTCTGTGTTTGCGTGTTTTTTTATTTACCCATAAGAAGAGGTTTTTACATTAAAAAAAGCTAAGATTCCCACAGACTGGGAGATTTTGTTATTGGGGAAGAGAAAAATTTACCCATTGCATAAAAACTGCATTCACTTTTTTTTGTTTTTACAAGGTTTTTTTTAGTTTTCCTCCTGTGCTCAACAATGTATAAACTATCTATGGTAAAAGAAGAGAGGAATATGTACAGCTAACCTCTGGTAAACATGTGCCAAAAGAGAAAGACAAGAGAACATGCATTTATGTCAGGCAGATATCTACTGATCTACATAATTCATGAAATGCTGACAGGAGGACACTTGCCTATTATTTTCAATATCTACAGTCTGGATAATGATCAAAAAGTTTGAAATAACTGAAATTGTGATACAAAAGGCTGTAAAAATACTTAATTCTCCCATGATGGATCACATCAACGGTGGCGTAAAGATCTCAGAGGCTGAATTTTAGGGAACTGTATCATCTTGTTTTTACTGCATCTGCAGAGCTGTAAATAGTTTGAAGGTTTTCGCACATCTTTACCAGGTGTGCCAGTAAAGATGGAGGGTTCCGTGTTTTTAGAAGCTCAGAAATTGTTTAAAGGTGACATGAAGTTCATTTCTGGATCACATTAAGGAAAGAAATTGTGCCTGGAAAATCAAATTACCTAAATTTAAAGAAACTCCAATTTAAATACTTTTAGTTTTCTCCTTAATTCCACTTTATCCTCATCTGTCATTTCCCCGCTTTCTTCTCTTACTGAATGCATTAGGTTGGTGTAATTTACAACTAACCATTTATTTTTATAGCATGTCTGACTGACAGATTTGGGTTAAATCAGCACGGAGTGTTGGTGGCAAATGTGTTTTTATCTCCCCTAAAAATTTATGACTATAAAAGATTATTGCTGTAATAATAATTTACTTAATAAAACACCAGGATTAAGCATAATAAAAGGTAACCTAATCTAATTTATGTTTCCATAAATAACGCCAGATTATCACTTAGAAACAGTGTCAAAACAAACTTATCCCAGATTTTCCGCAGTTTGGTTTTATTCTACATCAGTGTTTATTGTATAAATTGCTTCCACTCGACTAATTTTAGTACAACCAGTTCCAGGTGTCAGCTCCAAGCACATATTTTTAATTAACTTGCTCTGTGAATCTGTAAGAGAAAACAAAGCATATTGTGTTTGTGCAAAGCAACTGCTAAGACTCCAACGTGTTGCTTGTGTACTTTTAAAATTACATTTTCTTCCTGTCACTCAAATTTACATTTATACGCTTGGATTCAGCACACCAAACAGCTATCTTCACACCGGAGGGGGTAAACAGGCATCAGCCAACTAGTAGGACCAAAACACTTCAGGCATTATCTCTGTTTCGGTAGGGGATTACTACAATGAATGCAACAGTTACAGTACAATCTGTGACAAGTGAATCTCCACCAAACTAGTTCTAAATAAACCCACTAAATAGTTCTCTGAAGGCTGAAGTTATTTCTGTTGGTTGGGCACTTTCTTTCCATACTTTCTTCTTCCACTCAACTTTCCACTATACAGCACTCCAGTCTTTTTTTTTTAAACTCTTAATGGAAAAGTGAAAAGTCAGTCAGTGCCTCCAATGATTTAAGTCATTGCAAAGCAAAAACTTAATATGTCTGCGTTAAAACGAATGTAAAACGAGTCCTAATCTAATCTTCACAGAAACTGAATTTTAGGCTTAATATAGGAGCTCCTCTCATTGATTTGAAATAATAAACTTTTAGGTGATGTTCTAACTTCTCAAAGTGCATTTAGGCGCAGTCATGAAAAAAAAAAGAAAGAGTTACAAAAAATTTAGGACGAAACTCTGAAAATGGCAATTTTATTTTAGAAGGCTGTTTCATACTACTCAGAAGTTTAGTGGTTTTGTGTGAAAGTAACTTGGTCAGAACTGGGACAGTGGGATAAAGTGTCATGCTCAAGGACAGTTAAATAAGTAATGGACATTAAACTTTGATCCCTGCCTGGATGCGCGTCTTTTCTGAATTCCTACCCATAAAACGGTACTGCTCATACATAGCAACTTTAACGTTATGACATATTAAACATTTATGAAGCAGAAATAGGCCAGTTGGGTGTAATTTTAAAGTTTAAGTTGATAATGTCGGTTACCTCGCCGCAGAGTAGTTCAGGTGTGTCCTTTTCCTGCGCGCCTGCTGACAGGAGCAGCCACGCAAGGAGCACAGCCACAACATGCGCTCCCATACGGAGAAAGGAAGTCATATTCTCCGCTCGCAGTCGAGAGGGACGTTTTAATCTTCTGTTCCCAGCTTCTCGTTGACCGTTTCGTCCATAGAGCACCACTCCGCCTCAGCGGAACTGTATTTCCAAGAAGGAGGAAACAAAGCTGCTAGGCTCGCTGTTGGATCCGCACATGTGAGCCGCCTGTACCGGGTTTCACTGCACAAATTGAACGACAGCCCCGGGACGTGGGCATGTCGCTGTTGAGCTACCTGCTCAGGTGAAACAGTGGAAAAGTTGTTGACTTCTCAAAGAGCGCGGCAGGTTTCTGACGAGAAGTGGGTGGATACTGTTGTGCAGGTTGTGACGTAAATCTGAACAATTGCCACACAGGTGAAAGATTTATGTTTCAGGTCATGGAAGGACTTGGGTTAAAGAAGAGCTTCCTGGTAGTAAAAGTTTAAAGTTGTCAGAAGATCTCAGATTTAAATATTATGGAAATGAAAGGAATAACAGATAAAATGACAGTGTATATTATTTGGCTGGCTGGCTATTGGACTTTTGAAGGCATGTCTTTGCACTGAATTTCATTTTGGGATAATAGAGTAAAAGGGGTACTGAATACAAATGAATGCCAAACTATTCAAATCTTTACCTGTAAAATCAAATCTGAATCTTGTATCATTATTCTTTCACTTCACAATTGTGTGCGACTTAAAATTTGAAGGCACCACTTTTCCAAATAAAATAAATTTCTGTTAAAATTTTGAACCATTTTGTAAAAATTACCCTTTTGTTTAGTTCATAGGATCACATCGCTGGTTGCAAACAGATAAAAATAGGATTCACTCCTCCACTAGAAAAATATTCAGTGTTTCTTTTGCCGCTATACAAGCTCGAAGTCTAACTGGTCCAATTCCAAGTGACTTAGGAAGCAGATGACAATCCATATATATATATATATATATCATTGAACTTTGCAATGATTCCAAAGTTCAATCAATTTCCTTGGTCTTCGTCTTATAATTTACAGTGTCAATCACAGGCTGACATTTCACTGACAACTCTGAGGTGATGAGCTGTAGGAGAGACATTATGGTTGAAGTGCATGTTCATAGTTTGGCAGCCAGCCTTCGTTATGGAAGGAGGTTTTCATTATAGCTGACAGTCCAGCAGTTTGCAAGGGCAGAGCATGGTAATTAAATTAACGGATTAATCTGGAGGACAGATGTGAAGACTGAAATGAATATTTTCACATCCTGTTTTTTTTTTCTTCTGTTTTTTTTAAATCATTACTTCACTCAGACGTCTTAGACAAATACACATATTTCCTCTTCCAGCACTCAAAGATGCTTGAAAGTGGGATCAAAAATATGGGCAAGAAATAAGTGTGATGAGACAATTCCTGCATTTAGTCTACATTATTTTTAGCAGTCTGGCAGCTTGTGAGAGAAGGAGGGTGATAAATGTAGCAGGAGAATTTACTCCGCTGTTCTACCCCTCTTGTAGGACATAATGCATTGCCCCAGCTGGTGTTTCTGACCACATCATGATTTATTTGTGGAATTATTGTGGGAATATTAAGAGGCTGATATATCATAACTTTTGGCACAAAGATAAATAATGTTATAAATATGGGAAGCTTTTTGCCTTCTGTGTTTTAAAAGTACTGCCTTTTTTAGTTCCCACTTAATTTGATCTTAATCTTTGATCTAATTTTATCAGCGTAGTAGATACTCATGAAAATAACATATAAATCATCTAAGTTTGCGATATAAACTGATGATGAATGACTTGGGGAGAAAAAAAATAGTTAACCTTAATAGATGGGGGAAAAAAATCTTTTGTAGGTTTAAATTCAAATATAAAAGATTGTCTTTCACTATCCTTAATTTAAAGAAATATTTTTCCTATTTCCATCTTCTTCCTCACCACTGTCACTTCTGCAATAAGTTTTAGCACAGGACAGATGGAGATTTTCTATTGCTGGGCTATGGTATTAAAGGGCTTAAAATCTGTTTTGGAGCTTTTTTCCTTGTGATCAAATAAATCTTGTTGGGGTAAAGCTAGCTATCAGCTCCTTCCAGGCCATCTGTCCTGCTCCGAATTCTGCATCTTCTTTTCTCACCGATTTACCTGCCTGGGTCTGGGTTTTCCTAGGAGGCTGTGCAAACACACTGATTGGCCTGTTTACTGGAACATCTTCCCGTATTTCTATAGCAGGATGTAGGAATGTGTCAGAAGCACTGGGGATAGAAGTGAACATTGGGCTTCTTGCAATGTCGTAATGGCTGATTGCAGCAGTGTTCCCATCTGCTGACAGACTTGAAGTGAAAAGATTTAAGTAAATTGTAGAGGACTTTCTCTTTATTCTCATTATTTATTCTTTTTTTGTCTTTTTGTTGTCCTCATCTCATGGTGTTTTTATAGCTTACTTCACCTCTTTTCAAGTCTTATTCACTCTATATTATTCAAGTGTTTATTTTTCTTTCGTATTAATGTCCCAGTTTGTCATATTACAACTGCAAACTCAAAAAGCCAATAAATTGTAGAGCCATATTTTTGTTTCAATTACAGTTACAAGTCATTTTGTGTCTACCACGATTGCATATTTGCATGAACTATCGCAATCTCCCTCAGCCTGAATGAGGAGTGTGTGAAAAAGCTATTAAAGTCTTGCCCCTGATTTTCACTTCAATTCAGATTTGGACTTGGAAAAACACAAAAATCCCACCATAAAGGTAAAGAAAAATAACAATGTACACATTTCAATTAATTAATTAAATAAAGGTGACTGCGTAAATATGCACAACACGATAATCAGATTTTTTTTTTTTTATGAAACTTTTTTTCTTTTTCTTTCCACTTAAGTAGTACCTTATGTTGGTGGTGTATCGCTGTGAAATCCAAATAAAATCGAAGTTTGTGAAACAAAATGTGAAAAAGTTCAGGACGGATGCATATGTTTTGTAAAGCTGATCACATATAACCTCATTTTTTTGTTTTTAGTTGGCTGAATTTTTTCTAAATTAAGCATACATAAATATGCAATATATAGCTTGTATTGCAAATTTGCTCAAATAAAATACGAGAACATGTTTTATTATTATAGACTCAAGAGAATATAGTAGTATATATAACACATTTAAAGCTTAATAACATACAGAGAGACTTATTTGTTTCATAAATTCACAATCTTAAAATATAAAACAATTGTCTTGAGTCTCATTGGGGCAAATTAACGCTTCCAAGTATAACAAACTAAGATGAATGAAAATTGTTTCACAAATTTCTAGATGGTATGGAATCAATTTGAAATCGCATCATAAGCTCAAGGCTTTGTATACAAATGTATTCCGCCTAAGTTAAGGTTTTTTTTTCTCTTGTTTTTTTTTTTGTTTGTTTGAGGAGGATCATCAATGAAATGCACCCTAAGGATTGAGATGTTACAGAGCATGCCAAGTGTTTACAGCTAATCCCGACTTGAGGGTTAACGATTGGTATTTGATGCTGCCTCGGCGACCACGCTCCTCTGACTCCAATCAATAGGCATGTTAATAAGCGGCACCAATACTTGACACACAGGTCCCTCTTATTGCTGGTTGAATTGTCGTATTGATTTGTGCACTCTCATTTTAATTCCAGTATTTCTTACAAAAAGAAGCAAAATGCTCAAGGCATTGACCCTGGCTGAGGGTGGCTGATGAGCGAGGGAATTAATTTGTTTTTGTTGGTGTTTGGTGGCTGCTAGCGCTCTAGTCGGATGAAAGGGGTTTGGAGAAATAGTAATATTTCCAACACAAACAAGTGTCAACTCTTATTTTCTTTTTCTTTTTTATAAAACATACAAGTTCCTTTTTAAAATTCGCATATGAATGTGAGCTTTTTTTGTCCCCCACTTCAGACATCCTTTGATTCAGGGACACTGCATAAGTGACACGTCATAGACATAGACGACACGTCAGAGACAGAGCCAGCCTGACTGAGTAATGGGAACCAGGACAGGCTTCCAGGCTTTAATCAACTTGAGATGAGGCAAAGGAAAACCTTCATCATGCTGTGATGAGGGCTAGTAAGCCAGGACATGAAGATGGCTAGCCTGATCTTGATGGGCTTTTTAGGGTGTCTAGGCTTAGCAGAGATGAGTTTTCATGGAGCTCACCCATCCCGAGAGGAAAGCTTTCAGGTGACACTAATTGCTCCTCCACCCAGCTTGCTGTCATCGACGAAGAAGTCTGTCAGGCAGAAGTCTAAGTTCCCTCCTACTGTTTCAGCAGCATGGTGGGAGATAGAGGGTGGAAATACATGATGAGTAACGAGCAAATCGTAATTTATTCATAAATGTACGGTACGTTAAATAAACCAAGCCAATGAACGATCTGAAAAAGGGAGGCGGATGTATCAGAAAGCCAAAATTTCATCTAAACTTGTGACACCATCAATAAGTATATCTGAGAGATAAAAACGAGACAGTGATTGTAAGACCTATACAACTAAAAGTCCAGACACATTTAATAAAACAGCAGCAGCATGAAAAAGTAATAATAAATCACACCATACTCAGCTGAACCATAATCAAGTTTCACATATATTTGAAATGTTACACTCATCGTCTTGGTTAAATTCAAACTGCTTGTTTTACTGCTTGTGTAGATGAGACAAGAGGGAAAACAAACATATTTGTATTGTATTCATCTGCTGGCCCAATGACGTTCTAATTTAAATTCAGCTTTTTTTTTTTTTGGTAATTTATTCAAATCTATTATTTTAAACAACATGGAAAACGGGAAATGGCCTTGGCTGTTTTATGGAAAGGTGAATGTTCAATTAAGATACCATTTTA
This sequence comes from Girardinus metallicus, assembly GCA_903067095.1. Taxonomy (NCBI): domain Eukaryota; kingdom Metazoa; phylum Chordata; class Actinopteri; order Cyprinodontiformes; family Poeciliidae; genus Girardinus; species Girardinus metallicus. The sequence goes on from CAEGAE010026334.1 coordinate 25,866, forward strand.
TTATAATGAATTCTATGAGCGCTTTTTTTTTTTATTTGTTTATTTGTTTTGTTTTTCTTTCTGTCTCTTTCTGGATGAATTTATTTGGGAAGGCTCAAAAACACTGCGTCTGCATGGTGCACCGAGACGATTCGAATGCGAGACAGAGATAGAGGCTGTAAGGACAGGGCACATAACCAGTATGTCCCACAGTATAATCCACTGGGTTTTATCATGGTAATGATGACACTGCAGCTGGCGAGTCCACTAGCTGTTGATTCATTGCCCGCGGCAGCTGGGTCATTTATTTTCCATGTATTGTGTCACTGTATCATTTTGATTACGTGAGTCCCATTTCCACCTTAGCAATGGCTCCTGTGAGTCAGTGTAAATGTGTGAGGCAGAGCAGCGCCAGATGTTTTCAACAATGAAACATCAGTCAGACACGCTCTCCGAGGACGGTTCACTCATCTTGTGCGCGGCACAAGCAGATAAATGAATACATTAGCAAATAACAACGATATGTCACGTTTGGAACGGTGGGCCTGTTTGACAGATTGTTTCGGAGCCCCCCTGTAGATGTTTTTGTATCTTTATTTTATTTTATTTTTTTAAGGGTGACTCTAGTCAAGATTAAATGCCAGACCAAGCAGCTTTCTGTTTGGAAAAGGATAGGATCTTCATATCTGTGGCTGTTTAATCTCAGTCTTCTCCTCTGCAGCAGTTCTACAGGGACTAACTCAGAAACCAAAGCACTCAATCCTGCAAATGTTCCCAGTCTGAAATTTTACTTGAACTATCTTTCTTTTCATGCTTTGTGCCTCTTGTGCCAATGGAGGCCTGCCTGTTGTCCCACAGTCTTGCAGGATCTTGTGTTTTTTTGCAGCAGTTTGTTTGAAAAGACTGTGGTTTTAGGCTGAAGATTACCTTCCCCTTTCTTGACTTTCTAGTTTTGATTAGTTCCTTGGAAAAATGAAAGAGTTGCTCGGTAGAAGCTGAAAACATGAAGTGAAAGCATTTCTTCTTGGAGGACGGTGTTGCATTTCTTCCATTGTTCAGATTTTTTCTTCTTCTGTAGGTGCTGAAAAAGAAGAAAAATCTCTAACAAAAAGTCATTTTTGTCTTACGTCAACATATTTTTTTTCAGGAACGAAACAGCATAGAGTTTAGATCCACTGATGAAGTTGTGGTTTGGTGCAGAAGCGTGCTTGCTCAGCCAAATACTTGGTCCCACAAATGTGTCTGCTGAGGAAGAGATTCCTGCGCTTACCAAAAAGCGCCTCTCATTACAGTCCAGAGCGACACATACAGACGTACACACACACATATTTGTGTAGTGTGTAAGTGGGAGATGTTGAGGAGGAAAAAGTCCCTCCGGGCATTTGGCAGCAGTACCAGCGTAGATAAGGTAGTCTGAGGTCTCCTGACATGGCCAATGATTCATAATTGAGGCAGGACAGCTGTTGCAGGCAGCACTGACATGTCCCAGGGTGGATGACAGATGATAGGGCCCTCTGGGGCTGAACTATCTATCAGTCCAAATGTTCCCTGTACACTATCTGCTCACCTATCCTTCATGAGCCTCCCTGGTATATGTAAACGTTGTGGTCACAGATACTCCATCAGTTTGAGCTCGTTGAGTGTGGGGGAAGCTATTTGTGACACACGCAGGATATCATCCACGAGGGGAACTCCGAAAAAATGTAAATGTGTACAACAAGGATTTTCTCTTGTTCTTTATTGTAAACTTTTTATTTGTATTTTTTTTTTCAGTTTAGCACAAACACACTGATTATCAGTGTGTTTCTATTTAGAGATGTTGAGCTTAAGACAATATTTTGTACCATTAATAGTAATGATGAAAAAAGGTAATTGATAGAAATTACTGCAAAACTTATTACAGTCTTTTGAAGTCATGACTGTATCAAAAAAATTTTCAAATGGGCTACAAAACACCAACTATACTAAACAATAAAGCTGCTTTAGAGCAATTGTGCTCCTAAGAAAGTAGTTGTAGTAAAAGTAACAATCCCGACCATACTATAGGTTTTTGAGGTTTGAAAAAAAATCAATTAGAGTTTAGTCATTGTCATCCCAGCACGACATTGACTGAGATATATGGCTGCAAGTAACTATTTTCCCATAGAGGATTCAACTGGCCCAGTAATTTATGTCTTTGACCTTATCTTTGTCCTGGACAGAGCAGAAGAAATGGCTACTGATGCGACTGTGTGTACTCTGTTTTTCATCCCATGAATCTACTGGCTCATCAATTGTCTGTTAAAGTACATTGCTTTCTTAGGTAATTCCACAAACAGAGCTTATGCTGCTATTAACTTTATGTATTGGATGAATTTTCTTTCCTGTTAAAAGTGCTTTGCTTTCTGTTTTTTTTTTTTTTTTTTTCAAAAAACTATTGACTGCAGCAGACGGTTGTTCATATTTAGCTGGGTTTTGTTGAAAGTCTTTTCTTGGGAGTTACTCCTTTGAATGGTCGCCCTATGCTTGCTAAGGAAGAGACATTGCCAGTTGTCTGATTTATAAATGCAAAATACAAACATTTTCCTATCCTATAAAGCCTAATAAAATACACTGAAGACTGGATTGCAACATGTCAAAACTGAAAGAGGGGTTGAAGTCTCTGTTATCCCTTAGAGGAAAAAAAAACATCAGATGGAAGGAGTGTACTGCAGATGGAGGTGGACTTTGTACCAAAACATCAGTGGTGGTGTTTTCTTTGAGGCGTGTAGATTTGCAGAAAACAAATCCAGTTTTCTTGGAAGGCTTACTAATGCATGCTTCATACTTAAGTATCTTGGATGAGTCGTTATTAAGAAAAGAACACAGTAGAGCACAACTGAGCCATCTATGTATCTTTACATAATAACAGACATGTGCCCTTTGGAAGTAATAACTGACCATCCTTTAATTGTATCTTATTACGTTGTATTCACATATGTATGTCTCACATTCAAAGTATTTTTTTATAGCATCATTTTAAAGACAAGTAGCACTACTGTCTCCCTGCAGGGAATAAAAAACACAGAAAGAGAATAAAAGTGGAGAGAATGGAGATGAATAAATTAATAACTGCAACAAATACAAATGAAAGTAATTATGGGTATTTTAACAATTAAAGGCTCTTAAATACAGCTACATAGAGTGCATGAAAAATTCACACAGTCATTTGGTTTTGAATTACTAAGTAGATTGCCCCTGCAGCAAGAGTCTGAGTCTGCTATGGGTAAATTGAGAAGGCAAGAGAATCAATGATTTTAACAATAAAAATAAAGTCTGGTCTAAAACGATTCAAGATTGAATGAGCGACTTCTAAATTAATCTAATTGACAGCAATGTTGCAGAGGCTCACCGAAAGAGGAGACACCGCATGGTGCGTTTTCTGTCTTCTTGGGAGATGACGCTAACAGCTGGCACTGCAGACTTTTGGTTCTCTTTAGGCGCTGGGGGAAAAAAAACAACGATTGGAAATAAATCAGCTTGTTGTTTTGTGTCCACAGGTTAGATGGATGCACAGCGGCAGATATTATTCTTGTTTTTTTTTGTTTTTTTTTTAGGTATATGAACTGCACTTCCAGCTCTATAACACTGACATGTTCTGGACACAATTCTGCATTCTGAAGTAGGAAATTGATTACTTTAGCTTAAAATCTACCATAAAATCATTTCAGAATTCTCAGAGCTGAAGAATTGCTGCTCAGACGTCTCAGCACTGGTTCAAGCCTCAGAGTTGTAGACCAGCTGGAGTCAGTGGAGCGGCACTGGAATCAGATGATCACAGGTGTTCAGGCAGGGAAAAATAAAGGCTTGTGCAGTTCTGTGACAGCAAGAGACAATAATTCTGGACAAAACACCTTCATTTTGTCCGAGTTGGTATAATACTCTTTGACAGACGGGAGCCTTTTTCCTTAAAAACTTCTTTGGGGGGGGAAATAAATTCAGGTTTAATTAGTGTAACAGGATTTTGCAGCCACATTGTAAACATTTTGGAACTTGGCAAGCAAACTGATGGATAGAACGACATAATTGTAGCATATAGCTGAAAAATAAAACATCTCAGTGATGCAGGTGAGAGTCATTTCTTCACAGACTAACAGGGGGAATTTTATGAATCACACTGGAACGCCAATCATCTTTAATTAACTTCTCGTCTAAGAAGTCCACATAAGACCTTTACTTTATTTATTTGCACTTGTCTAATTTAAAAAGACAGATCACTTAGCATTTTGTAATGTTTGCAGGTTGTTTTTCCCAACCTTATTTTTGTTATAGAAATAAACACTTTCTCATCAAACTGACACCATCTAATTTGTCTATAACACTGAATTGTTGAAGGCTTTAAATTTGGATGTTGTCTCTTTCATCAGTAATATTGGAGTCTTTTAGCATTTAATATAACATGCAGCTGCTCTATTCTGAAAACTGTTCACATAGGAAATGTACCCCTTTGAAATATAAAAATATATATGTTCAAAGAAAAATAATATTAAGATGAGGACCTTATAATGTCAAAGTTCCAAATGATTATTCTTTTTATTCAGTCTTTATCAGGATGTAGTTGAAGTTTTAATCACCATCTCTCTCAACAATGTTTGATTTCAATTAAAAACATAAGTTGCAGTGGCTTTTCAGTGATTTTCTAATTAGCCTGATTAACTCTCAATACCAATTTGCATGTTTTATTTGAATATATTTGAATTTTATCTGCAATATACAGCATTTTTGTTGAGCATTTTAAGTTTAAAAGTTACCCCATAAAATACAAGATTTGTATTGTAGGGGGTAACTTTTAAACTTAAATACCAAGCAAGAAGGAAACTTTTTTTTTTTTTTTGCATAACTGTGAATTTCTTTGGATTAACTTGAGGAGAAAAAAGCATGTTTGAAAATCGCCCGAGGCGTTGTCATTGCCATGTCCTTGAGGGATGTAATATCTTGCATCCTAAAATTACGAAGCAGCCATTTATTATTCACTATGATTATTTTGACAGATATTGTTCTAACACAGATGCAACCCCTACTACATGGTTGTCTGCTTTCTTTATTAACTGTGCACAAGAAAACCTCTGGAGTGCGGTTGTGTTCAAGTGCGGTGATTAAAACAAAACCAATCAATCAAAGTTGCTGATCTCATGAATCACTCTGGAAGAAGTCACCTCTAAACTCGGTCCCACAGCATCCATTAGACTTCCTGCGCTGAACTGGCAAATCCTGTTCGACTGAGTGACAGTTAGCCTACATGACCAATTTCAGTTTGCTGCCAACAACATTGTGGATAGTGCTCAACCTGACCACTGTCTCAGCTTTTCCGGGCCGGTGCTCTAACACTTCTGCTCACAGATTTCCTCAGGGACTCCAGCCTATGGAGGGTGAGCCATTCCTGCCTCATGGCATACCTGAGCCCACTGCCTATGACAGCGCCGGCTTTAAGAATGTGTCAGGAATTCAACAGGCTTTTGAAAAAGATGTGGCTGAATTGGCCGTGATGGGCTACAGATCCTTTCTTCCCAGCGGCCCGAATGCTGCCTAAGAATAATCAGATTCACTGGGCTGTAAAAAGTCTTATAGATGCATTCTGTACATTTTTTTTTTTTTTTAGGAACGAAAAAAAAAAATGTCTACCATTTATTTGCCCCAATTTCTCGACTCATTGTTTTACGGCTTACAGCTCTCATAACTCTTAATGTTGTTTATGGCTGTGGCAGGCAGCTTCTAAACAGAGAGAATACTCTAAAATCCGACTGAGAGCCCAAAAGAAAACAGAGCAGCTGGCGAGCGGCTAAACATGGAGAAGCGTATAGCATAGACATTCTCTCAGAGATTGCGGACATAAAAATCTGAGATAAAACTGAAGTAAATCAAGAAGTTTATAGTACAGATGTATGGTAGCCTGTTTGCCAAATGCGTTATTGTATTAGTTAAAAAGATTATGATACACAGTCACCATAACTAGGCATAAAATGATACATTCAGCTCAGGAGTCAGAATTATTGGGATCACAACTTTACTGTGGAAGATTAGGAAATCCATCAAACTTTTAAAAAATCCTAAATACTATTTTAAATAAGGAGCTTTTAAAAATCTTGAAATGTTTCACTTGTTCATATTTCGTGGTTTTCAAGCTTTTCTAACTATAAGGCCTTCTCTCATTCAAAATGTCCTGCATGTATTTTGTTGAAAATGTGTCAGTTTTAAAGCCTGTATTAAAGATTTTCTTTTCAGGTTTGATTGGCCTAAATATTTTGGATGTTAAAAAACCGGTGGTCAAATTCATAAAAAATAATTTTATGAATTATTTTTCTCCCCCATAACGTATCCTTTTTTATTTCAGCAGCCTTGCTTCTCTCATTGAGCTAACAAATCAGTTGCATCTTTTCTGTCACTCTACCAATGATTTGTTTGTTTTTCAGTAGAGCTGCTTGTTATGCCTTCCAAATTATATAATAATAATTCAATAAAATGTGGTAAAATTTATTTGCACACAGAAAAAAATTAAAGCCTGGCTGCCTGACGGTAAATATTTTTTATAAGATCATTAAAAAAATAATCAACTCAGGTTAATTCAGTGACCTGAACAAGTCTGTACATGTTGCTGGATCCAAACAGAGAATCTGCAGTGTGAATGCTGTCTGATAGACTTTTCAGCTAGCGCACTGCTACATGGGTTCACATGTGAACTATAGGAAATGTTAATATTGCCGTGTTTTCGTCTGAGTTTTTAAAGTCACCAACAAGCTGGCTTTGAAAGTACAACACTGTATACTGATAATCACAACATCATAATGTATGCTGGTATTATCCTTGACAGGATAATATGCCACACGAGATCATCACAGCTTTTACTGGTAATACTTCAATATTTAGTGTGTAGATGTAACCGAACTGCTTATGTTTTTTCATTACACCAATACATAGTCATTTTCAATGAGACAAGGCTATATAATGTGTGTGTTTGTGACTGCAGTCCAGATGTTAGAACCGATGAAGATCTATCCGTGATTGAAATGTTATTAATAAAGGCTGTGAAATCAAGTGCGCTAGGCGTCTCTGCAGTTGTTTCACTCCTACCCACAACTTCATAAACAATTCAAATGATTGCTTTGGATTCGAAGAGAAAAACTCAAGGGTGGGTTATATTTTAATGTAAGAAAATCCCTATAAACTCAAGGTGAAAGCATTTTCCTTTGTCATATAGAAAATAACTATGACCTGCTGTTGAATTAGCAGCTTTAGTTTATTGTACTACAGGGAAAAATGAGATGCGGCTGCAAAGGGTGTCAGCACTCTGTTATCCCGACAGTTTAACTACATGCCGTACTCCTGAGATTCCTTCACCAGATTTAGCTGCAGATGCTGTTCAACCTGTTGAAGACATAAACCAGAGCTGACAGAGTTGCTTACAGGCACAGAGGATGAATCATTTGTGCAACAAACCATAAGTGGAATGACCTAGACAGATTCTACAATTACTCAAAACCACGTACAGCCTGGCAGCGGGTTAGCAAGAAGAACTGACTAAATGCTTCCCGCCTGTAATTGTGTTGGGAGGCAAGTGTGCAAACTAACTCAGCAGGTGACCCAATTTTTCACAGCGATGTTAACAGATTAGGCTTGATTGCAAAGTAGATATGCATAACAAGTGCTAATATATAGAACAGGATCTATGCAAGCTGAAGTTTCAGAGTAAAATGAGCATAAATGCAAAGGCATCTATTTGCATTATTGACAGCAAAGTAGTGATTACAGTTCTAACCATATATTTGCATGCATCGTAGTAAAAGAAACATTTTCTTTTTCAATTAAATGCATCAAATCAGTTGTGTTTACATGAGCTAGAAATGCCAAAATAGAACGATTTATATTTGCAAAATACCACAATGATTAGCAAGCCAGTTTTTAAAACAGTTTTTAGTTGAATTTTCTTTTAAACTGTTTGATTTAATTAGTTGAAATGTTGGCCTCCTGATAGAACTGTTGGTCACAATTTTGCTATGGAAATGAACTCATTACTTTTTTTTTTCGCATTATTTTCCCCAAAAAAAATACAACTTTGTAACTAATTTTCTGCTATATATGATCTCTTTGCCCATTTGGAAGACACATTTGTACACCAGCTTTAGTAGTTTTCAAACTGCAATATGTTTTGTTGTTGTTTTTGGAGTAACGCCTTCTTCTTTTCTGAGTGGCCATTCAGCCAATAGCAGAACACTTGTTTCACTGTGGATAATGACTTTTTCTCATCAGCTCCAGTCAGCCTCGTCACAAAATCTTTTGCTATTGTTCCTTCATTGATGGACACATTTTCAGCACAGCTTTTCAACACCGCGACACAGAATTCATCTAATTTCTAGACATTTTCATGCTATTTATTCTTACATAACATTGTTTGAACGGATTATTGTGGCATCTAGAAATTTTACCTAAGGATGAACCAGAGCTGTGAGAATCAGCAATTTTGCAGCTTATATTTTGCTTGATTTCATTAGATTTTTTTTTTCACACATGCCCTAAAATGCACCTAATGCATAAATGTTGTGAATTAACTATAACAAGTTCACAAAGCTGCAGCATCACAATATGGGCTTTTCCTAATTATCTATAGGGATTATAAACTGTGTGTATTGTTACACCTAAAATTATCTATACCTGTGGCAGATTAAGATTGAAAATGATACCTTATCTTCTTTTCACATTTTATTACAAATGGCATGTAAAGAATTAGTTTCCATACCCTTTTTGATAATCAATGGCAAAATTATGATATTATAATTGTTGACCTGCTTGTTACACTATATTTATTTTTGATGATAAGTTTAAAGTTGTTTAAGGTTGGAAGTCCTTTTTACCATTGCCCTAATCTTTTGCTCACTGCATACATTCACAATCAGGTTCAAGTCAGAACTCCAACCGGGTTGCTCTGAAATGTCGATATAATTCCAGCCAGGAAAAAAAAGCACATGCTTAACCCTAAAAAGCAGGTTTTTTTAAATTAAAAGGTTACTTTAAACCCAGATCTGCCATGGAAAGAATAATTTCAATTAGTATTTTATGTAAATTTCACAATCTGAAGTAAACAATAAAAGAAAATTATCTCACATTATTCTTGCTCTTAGCAAACAGAAATAATTGGATCATCCCAGCTGACCTTAAACATGAAAGGGTTAGGCTGACTTTTTTCTCAGAGTGGAAAAAAAGGCAGGTTGTGTGCGAATATCTACTTTCGAAAAATTTGACTAAAGTTATAGGATACACCTTTATACTTGTACTATCCTACAATTTGCATACAATTCTAGGCTAAGAAGCACATGCTTAACCCTATTATCTGTTTGTTAGGTACTAAATGTGAGCGTGATGGAGGGAGAGCAGATAACAGTGGAGGACACAGGTGGTCAAGAACCTTTCATCCTCGCCAATGAGTCAGTGCTGATGAGGGGCCTTGTTCTTCGCAGCTGGAGCAACCAGATCTCGATTCGTTTCCGTGGCAATCAGCGGCTCATTTCAGGATTCCTCCTGCTGCATTACCAAGGTGAGCCAAGTCCATTCAAATTTGATCAATCCAACAATTGTTACATTCATCTTGTTCACAACAGGTTGGCATAGAAAATTAGGCATTTGTAAGCAAACCTTTTTTTCAAATTTTGCAGGTTTTTGTTTTTTTTGTTACCACTTATTGATTTTGGAAAGTGCAATAACATAAAAGTAAACTTTTTTTGAACTCAGTTTGAAGAGAAGTGTTTGTTTATCTCATAATAGTCCCACAGGATCTACTTGGAAAAGCAATAAATTCTGTTCAGCTATCACATCATATTTGTGGAGCGGCGGATATAATGAAGTGGTACAGTTCACTGCACAGTGGACATTTTGTCAACTGTCAGAAATGCTTGTCAGATTTAACCGTGTGAAAATAATGCTTTTATGTTTGATTTTCCATTTAAAGAAAATACTTTAAAATGCACAACCCCTCACACAATTGCAGATCCTCCACCTGTTTCAACTGATGTAAAGCTTTAGATGAACAGTGCACCTGATTTGCTTTTCTCCACATCTGATCCTGTGACACTCAGCATGACCTCTAGCTAACCCAGGCTCCCGAGGAGGAATTAGTATCACAGCTCAAACACGTATTATTTGCTACTGCAACAAATGTTGACCAATGATTTTCAGGATGCTGGAGTCTCGCCTATCCGTGTTTCTCGAAAGCAAAAGATGTTTTATCCCACCTGGACGAAAGCCATAATACGCCTGTTGAACGCAGGATAACTAGGTCAAGAAAGCTGCTATAAGATTCAGACATGTTGACTAAACCATAGACAACTTCATCATTTGTTTCTGAACACATACAGCAACAGCCCTCTGTGAATTTCCATCCTGATCCTCCTGACCTTGCTCCTCCTGTTTACATTTTGCTGAAATTACTTGTAAACTTATAGTTTGTCTTGTAATGTGTGCAGATGGAACTTGGAGAAAATTTTATTTTCTTTCATCCTTCATTTTGGGCCAAAATATTATTACGGCTATTATTACTAATATATTATGAATGACTACTGATGTTGCAGCTTCACTGGATAAGTAGACCAACATCCATGAGCTGAGGTTCCTCAGGGATTCTGGACGCTGATAATTAAAAAATGTTGTGGTCCGAAACACAATCTGATACTAAGAATTGGATCTGGACATTTTTTAAACACATATTAGAAGAACATTATGGTAAACATTCTTTCATGTTTACCTCAACATTTTTTTCAGTTACTCTTCCCTACTTTGGTGTGGCTTAAAAATGAATGCATCCAGTGTCAGCAGGAAAAATAATAAATGTGCTTGTTTTGATACAGAATAAAAATGTTTTTTAAAGCACTTTTAAGACGGAATACAAAAAGTTCATCAAAATCTTACTTGGTCAGAACATCCAATATGATGAAGAACAAAATGTGGTGCAAGCACAAATACATTAAATTTTTCACTGAAATACAATTCCTTTAAGTTGTTATAATGATCAAGAAACAAACGTTTGAATTAACACTATTGACGGGGAATTATAAGTTAATGCATTAGGAAGTCACATAAAATATAAAGCATCCTTGCCATTCAGGTAAATTTGATTTGATTACTTTAGAAAAGTTAAGATTCTTGATTGCCAACCAATGTCAAATATTCCAAGCTGCTCATTGTTGTCAGAAGTTTCAGGGACACATTTAAACATAGTGCTTCTTTCTTTCTTTCTTTCTTTCTTTCTTTCTTTCTTTCTTTCTTTCTTTCTTTCTTTCTTTCTTTCTTTCTTTCTT